>VZRE01001327.1:225091-263324 GCA_013396775.1 Cephalopterus ornatus
GGATGCAGCCCCGTTCACCAGCACTCTCTGGGCCCGGCCCTCCAGCCAGTTCTTAACCCAGCAGAGGGTACACTTGTCCAAGCCGTGGGCTACCAGCTTTTTCAGGAGTATATTATGGGAGATAGTGTCAAAGGCTTTGCTGAAGTCTAGATAGACCACATCCACAGCCTTCCCCTCATCCACCAGGCGGGTCACCTGATCATAAAAGGAGATCAGGTTGGTCAGACAGGACCTGCCCCTCCTAAACCCGTGCTGGCTGAGTCTGATCCCTTGTCCATCCTGAAGGTGCTGTGTGATTGCACCCAGGATGATCTGCTCCATAACCCTGCCAGGCACCGAGGTCAGGCTGACAGGCCTGTAGTTGCCAGGGTCAGCTTTGCAGCCCTTTTTGTGGATTGGGGTAACATTCGCCAATTTCCAATCGTATGGGACCTCCCCAGTGAGCCAGGACTGTTGGAAGATGATGACTTTATATTTCACAACTACTCTTCAGGCAGTCTTTTCTTAAAGGCTCTTATGTAAAACCATCTACCTGAAGCTCAATAAGTATGTATAAAGTGCAGAAACGTGATTTTCCTAAGTTTTCCACTGAGAATGGTGTAATTCCTCTGGCCTGAGTAGAAGTTCCCATGCTCTAACAGGACTACCAGCCTTGACAGCCAAGAAGCAGAAAGCTCTACAGTTTACTCCAGCATGCAATTGTGAAAGATCTGAAGACCCACAGCGGATCTCATTTCTGGACCTGAGGTCTAAAATTCTGTCAGAATAAGGTCTTTAACTTTGTGTGTCATTTGGTCTTAACTCCTGTCACATCTACAAGGCAGACAAAAGAACCAGTCCTGAAAAGGATTCATCCTCAGGAACGTGAGTAAGGATATAGACTCGGGCCCAGCATCTTCCTCCATCCAGGAGTTGCACAGCACCGTTTACTAAGCTTTTAATTTGAGATTGTATTCCTCTCAAAGCAGAGACATAGAGAAAATATTTTTTCTGCCTACACATAAAGTGTCTTGCCTTTAAGTCTGTTTTACAGACAAACATTAAAAATGCATTAATTAAAAGGGCTTCTTGTTATCTTCATGAGTCCTTCTCAATGAAACTAGTTGCAGTTAATTCTTTTGCTTTAATTGATGGATATTTAAATGCCAGTATACAAAAAAATATACTGGCTTTTATGCCAGAACATTTGGGGGGGAAAAAAAGGGAACACAATACTTTTTCATATATCATAAATCTATTTATTTCTCTTGAGAATTTGTAAAATATAATGGCCAACTCTTATTACTACTGAAAACAATACAGCTCCTGAACTTCTTGTTATCTCAAGCTGCAGGATCTCCACCATTACAATTCTGCTCTAATGAATATCCACAAGTATGCTAAGAGTTGTTCAGAAATAGTATTTAAAAATAAAAATAAAGAACTCCAGGCTAGGTAAATCATTATAACCATTTCAAAGAGGAGTGACTGAGTAGTCACTAAGACCACAGAAGTAGCGTCTAGTGCTGAGTGACATGGGTACATCAGCTTCCAAGTTAATTGCCTGTAAGCAATGCTAAAGCTATATTTCACCGTTTTCTTCCAGTTCAGCTGAAAAACTAATAACCATGCATAATACATACATAATGTTAGTTTCACATATCTACTCAGAAGTTTCATGATGGTTTTTAAAAAGAGCAGGATTCCCTCACTCAAAAAAATCCAACTACAACAAAAAAACAAACCGAAAACCAAACCTGAATTTCATTCAAGACACATCTTTTTGCAGCACCAGCAAGCACATCTACACTTCTTCCCACTTCAACATATTGAATTGGCTAAGCATACTAACTTCCTCAACTTTTGCAGAAATTAAGATCAATTGCATAACACCACCAAAGCCTACCCACAAGAAATGCTGCCCTTCTTTTCAGTATGGTCCATGGTGTGTGTGTCCTCACTGATGCCCTTGTTCTTTCCTCAGTGAGGGCTCTGTCTTATGCATTGCCAAATGCATCTTGGTCAGGCATTTCCTATAACAAACAAGCCATGCTGGCTGGTACTAGGGCCATTGCTGTTCCTCTGACATGTGGCCTAACAAAACCAAATGTTAAAATCGAAGACATTCCAGAAGTTGATGCAAAGGTCAATGAGATTGCTGTTCATTTTTGCAGGTTTCCAACAGATTCTATGTTGGAGGATGGAGAAAGACACTCCAAAGCGAGGTGTAGTTGGGACTTTAACCAACAAAAATAATTTTCTAAAAGGGGAATGAAGTTTGGGGGGTGGGGATTGCGGGATGGGGGGGGGGTGATAATGCCATATGTGAAAATAGCCTTACCAAAGGTACATGGCTTTTGCAAGTACAGAGTTACAAATGTCACCTCTCAAACCCCCTTTCCCCCCCGCCCCCCCCGCAGAGATTTAGCATAGAAAGAAGTTTACACTGTTTAAATAAGCTCAGAAGGCTACAAGCATCTGTTTCCCACAGATGGACCTCGACAAGGACAAGGTAGTAAAAACATCTCTGTCATCAACACACATGCCTTCAACTCTATATGGATTTTGGTTCTCCTGTACCTCAACTCTAACCCACATCTGTAGGACTTAGTCCACTTTGGGGTAAGGAAAAAACAAACACCAGCTACATGCAAAATTGCCAACATGAACTGATTTTGGAGCGCGTATGGGTGAGAGATTTGTCTTTTGCTGGAAGCTATATGGTAAAAAATTGCAACGTGAAATAATTAACACATTAAATTCATGTATGATTTTGATGGCTCTTTTGCAATGCCCTTTACTGTGAGGAAAGGTCATCCTCTGAATATTTAGTTTGCCTGCTTTACAACACAAATCCTTCCAGTAGCCATATAGCAAGCTTACTGTAGTATTCACAGACTTCACTGGCAGTAATGCAAAATCATAATACAGAGGACTTGGACGAACCTAATGATAGTGATCAAAACTGCGCTATCTTTGGCTAGTAGCATTTCTTGTCTGCAAGCTCTTGAGCAGGTGTTCCTGATTTGGGGGATGAGAACAAAAAAATGTGTCACTAGTTCATTTTAGGTACAAGGCTTCAAGAAAGTATACAAATAGATTAAAAAAAAAAAAAGGGGCAACTTTCTCAGCAGAATTTTTTTCATCATTTCCTACCCACACTCAAAACTAATCTATCCTGTCAACTCACCTGCTTTTTTTGTTTCCCTGACTGGATAAAATAACACAACTAGGCTATTCTTTCCTCCCACCAACTCATCTAATATTCCTGGATGTTATTTTAGATGTAAGTTTCATTTATTATCTGAAGTAATAAGCATAAATCCAGTTTTAAAGAAAATGCAGTTTTGTATCAGTCTATTGCATAGATCTGTGTGTTCCATCTGCATGTGCAATCTGCTTCTATATTTTCAGCCAGCTTGCATGAGCAGATTAATGTGTACAATTAGAAAGCAACCTCACAGGCGTTCAATAAACTGCCTTCATTATTACACTCAGGAGAGTCCCTTTGGATGTCTATAAAAGCCTAGTTTTCTGCCTGTTAGCTAAATAATTGACAACGCTTAAAATAATCAGGAACAAATGAACAAAACAAAGACAATTGTGGTGAAAAGAAGCAAACAAAGGATTCTCAAGGCTGCAAACCCTTTTTTGTGTGAGCTCTCTTTCATTCTCTCCAGCAACCTATATTAAAAGTCCAGTCAGGTTTACATTTGTACTTCTGTGGGGAAAATCTGTTGCCAGCCTGCTGTTTGAACCACACATCACAGGGGACTGAAAACTGGCAAGGACACTAGTATTTATCCTGTAAAAATAGATAAATAAATAAAAATTCTGTTTTGATTCAGGTTTTATTCTCTTGCATTTTATGACTTCTGAGAAAACTGCTTTGGCAGGCAAGTGTATATCAACTTGGTTTGGAGAACCTCCTGCATTGTGTTTGGAATATGCACTTACAGTCACTCTGGCAAATTCTGTTTCCAGCTCCAAATTCTGAGCAGAATATATTGAGTGCGCACATGTACCCGAGTGCAACAGTGCCAAGAATTTTTACAGGAGTACAACCTTCACAAAAGCAGAGGCATGAATATATAACAAAGGGAAGGATGAAGTGACACAACAGTCATCATGTAATATTAGAAAGTAAAGCTATGTTCTAGACTGCTTTACCCATTACATAAATAGGTAGATGACTATCAGAAAAATGGTGGACCACATTCAACACAACAATTTTTGGAAAGTAGAATACAAATTAAGTAAAAGCATCTTACTAGAGATCTGGGCTTAAACTGTATGGTGAGCTACCCTAGAGTTCAAACACAGATTCACACAGCTGCAGAGCTGAGAAAAGCAAGTCATGAGATACCCATCCTCATTACTGTTTAAATGACAGTGTACTAACTAAAGGAGGATGTCCTGAAAAGTCTTCTTCTTTGTCTCCATTTGGAAAGACAGACAGTCAGTTCTTCCTTCACATGGATTAGCAATTGCAAAGTATGAACTATACAAGCCTTCACTACCTTTTCATGCACCCTAACAGAAAAACAATGAGGCCCATAATGCAAAACGCATCCAAGATATCATGACTCAGAATGAAGGACTCCATTTCATGGCTAGTTTCTGGTAGAAAGTCGACACATACTTCCCATTTTCTAAATCTGGCATTTGCACGGACAGAACCACAACAACATTATCACCAACAAATCGTTCGTGCTGCTTCTCTATTAGCACAAACTGTAGCAATCACTTCCTACAAATGCAGCAACTTCTTCACCCCAAAGTCCAAAGAAGCTTACAAGGCTTTCAAAACATAGGAAATAACTGTATTCTGTAGACAGCAAAAAAAGTTGTGGACCATTTTTCTTTTGAGCACTTACTTCATGTTAGACCCTCTGAAAAGGGATTTCAGTGAGAAGTTCTTGGTTTTAATACTGACAAGAATTTAATCAGAAATACAAAATTCTAGGCAGCATCATACTTTATTGTCAGAGTATGTTAATGACATGAGAATCTTAAGCGCCTTTTCTTATCAAATAGAAGCGGTACTTCGTGCAGGAGAAGTACTAATTGGGCTGTACCCCTTGGAGGCTGATATGGCTAGAGGTGGTGATCAATTTTAAAAGGTTTTCCAGCTAATGAGAGTGCTGGTAGGCATTGATCTCCTCAGGAAAATTGTGATGTTGCAGCTATAGATCTTACACAGGACAGACTAAAAAGGAAGCTTATCTTTTGAAATGGCTCTACAGGCCATGACTTTGCAGAGGTCACTGCTTTATACGCAGCACATGACCTTCCTTCCCCCATCTCCCAGCAAGCAAGGAAGGAGATCAAAATACTCTAACAGAAACAGCAAAGAAAGGGGCACAACCTCGCATTTGTTCTCTTTGCCTCTAGATGCAAGTAATGAGTCACTCATTTTTGCATAGTAGGTCTTTTTTTTGCATAGCATGTCTCTAAATACCAAGCATTTCTATGTGAACATGCAGTACTTCACAAAATCTGAGATGTCACATACAACCTTTCCATTACTCCTGGATGCTGTTCTCCATAATGCCAATGTATCTCTGCAATGCATCCTCAGCAACATCCAGCAGCACAGACTCCCCTTCCTCTGCTCACCAGAGTATTCCTTCAGAGCAGGGAAGCCACTAGTGTCACTCTGTATGTTGAGGAACACATTCAGTGCAGGTAGCTCGGTGTGCAGCTGCAGTGCGAGCTGCTGGTTGAGCTCTAGGCGGCAGGAGCCCGAGCCTGAGGCAAGAGGCCACAAACTGCTGACACTACGCACAAAAAAGGGCACAGAGACATGTCGTTCAGCCAGGGGACCTGCCACTTAGAGACACCACAGGAGCCAAAGACCCCCAGACTTCCCTGCCCCTACACTGTGAAGGCATAAAAGCCCAGCAGTTCCTTTGTTCAGGGTCCCTCCTCAGAGGCACCAGGTCAAGCTGGCATTTTGTTATTTAATTATTGCACCATGATCAAATTATTTTAAGGATCTGGACATCTGAGACAGTGCTATGGGAAGCCTGTGGTCGAACTGGTAAGGAAACCTGGTCTGACTGTGTGAGTTTGGGTGTGGAGCTGTGAAGGGGCTCGGTCCCAGCTCAGCCGGTGCAAGAGTGACTGCCAGAGTAACTCCTGGATGGTTCGACAGGGAAGTTTCCTTAACACTGTACAGCATGGAAGGTTTTTGCTTAACCAAAGTTGCATTCACTGTAGGTAGTTTTTCAGTTCACTTTCTCCAGGAGTAGTAGCTGCAGGGCCCTTCTGGTGTAATACATGGTACATACAAATAATGTTCTGATAGTTTAACATAATCTCAAGCAATGGAGCTCAACAGTCCATCTTTACCTTCAGTTACATCAGTCAATTGGTTTCCAAAGATGAATGTTCCCAAGCCTTTTTTTAATTAGGGGACAGAACAGCTGCCAGCCAGTCTACTTCTCAGTGCCCAGGCAGACAGAGCTCCTGCACCACCTGGGGACTACCTGACTGCCCACATAGAATCATTTAGGTTTGAAAAGACCTCTATGACCATCATGTCCAACTGTTAACCCAGCACTGCCAAGTCCAGCACTAAATCATGTCCCTAAGCATGACATCTACATGTCTTTTAAATACCTCTAGGGATGGTGACTCAATCACTTCTCTGGGGCAGCCTGTTCCAATGCCTGACCACCCTTTGGGTGAAGAAATTTTTCACCTGTGGCCATTTCCACTTGTCCTATGTTTCAGAGGGTTTAGGCCTGCTTTTGACAAAACCAAACTTACTTTTAATGGAAAAATCTCTGATCATCAGAATTAATTTCACCCTAGGCAAAAAAAAGGTACAGACAGAGAAGGTGAGGGAAAGGAAGAGATACGTCTCTGTTCATAAATGAATATGCCTTTAGACAAAAAATTACATTAAATTAGAAGATAAAACCCCTGACAATCCCCTAAAGAACAAGCAAGGCCTGTAACTGAGAACCTTGCACTGCAAAGAACTGATGTGTCTGTTGCTGATTTAGGCTCAAAAAGAATAAAAGTGTCTAGTCTGCCAGATACAGGCAAAGATCTAAAGTTGTGCAGGGTCTTCAGAAATCCTGAGGAATCAAGGTGTGTGTGGGAAAGCCAAGCCAGGACAAATTGAGGACAAACAGTAAGCAAAACACCAATATCTAGAGACAAATGCTGACAACATATTAAAGGAAAGAGCTGTGCCTGAAGCCAAATGGGAAGAAACAAAAGGAAAATACAAGTAAGGCTGAGATGAGTGACAAAGCACTAAAATGTCTGTGCATTAGAGAACAGAGTCTGGGCAAATGGTGAAGAAACTGGTGCTACCAGCACGGGAAAAAAGTGACTCCCTTAAAGGTCACAGAGGAGGAAAAAGCAATCAATCAGGCTAAACACACAGGTGAGTAATTTCAGAAGCCTAAGATAAAAAAGGTAAAGGTGACTAAACAGTATTGTGTGTTAATTATGTGATAGAATCAGTTTAGACCAGTTAAAAATAAATAAATAGGATAGAGTGAATGGGCAAGTTAGGAACTTTACTGCCAATGGAATTAATTATGTCAGGACTTAAGCTGTAACTAAATCTGATATTAAGGAGGTATTCCTGGGAAAAAGGTCTTCACAACAAATCTCTACATTTCAGTATGCGAAATATAGGAAGTCCTCATTATTTCCATGTGAGTTAGATTTCTTTACTAGTCAATAAAATAAATGGGTGGAGACGTAATTTAGATTCTGTTTCAATAATTAGTCTTGGATTGAATGATCACATATTGATTCAATTAGAGAAAGAAAACACAAAGTCATTCTATAATTCACAGATTTCATTTCAAAGTGTATGTTTTAGAAAGCTAAGAGAAGTCTACAGAATCAAATTTCTCACAGAATAAGGTGTGGAGGAGGCTTGAATATTTCACAGAATCATAAAATCTTCGAGGTTGGAAGGCATCTCTGGACGTCATCTTGTCCAACTCCCTGCTCAAACAGGGCCACCTTGAGACAGCTGCCCAGAACTTTTGAATATCTCTAAGGATGGAGAATCCACAATCTCCCTGGATAACGTGTGCTCATATTCAGTCACCCTCAAAGTAAAAAAGTGTTTCTTGATGTTCAGTAGGAACCCCCCATGTGTCAGTTTGTGCCCCTTGTCCTGAAATCAAAGGTTTCAAGTCAAAACCTGAAAAAAATAGCAACGGAAGCCAAATCCTTCCTGAGACCCGAATCGGGGAAAAAAAAGAAGGCAAACAAATAAATAATAATTAAAAACCCAAACAAACAAACCAGAAGGACAAAGAGATGATGAATTTTAGGTAATGATTTTCAAATTTTACTTACTAATTTTGATCTTCAAGGAACATCTCTCTTCTTTGCATTTCTTCCTGTCTTTTTTTAACTTCAAGTCTCTGTGCCTACAGCATTAAAAACAGGAGAACATATTTGAGGTTTCCAATAAACGAGTAACAAACATTAATTATTTCAATTCCAGTATTTCAATATTCTGGCCTTTAAAAGTTCTGTGTCAACAGTTGGGTACAAACTTAAACATAACCAGATATGACGAAACATCTCCTAGCCAAGAGATTTGTTTAAAAGAGAAAATGACATAGTGCTCCTAGTAGATCCATGTACCAAAAGGGCCTTGTAAGCCTTGACAGTTCTCATATCACAGCCCTGCTGGGGGACCTCTCTTGGAACATTGGTCTCAGTAAGAAGGTAGAGGACCTGAACCACCACACCAAAGCAGATGATAATCCTGAAGCACTGACAGTGCAGTGATATGAGTACGCGTAGCTCACAGACCTGACCTTTGGGAGCATTAGGTACTGGCCAGTTGAATACATGCTAAGATGGATGAAAGTGGGAGACATCAGTACTTAACCAGCATTATTCTGCCCAGTGCAAGAGTCAACCAAATCCTTGACACATACAACTCCTTTGCAAATCTGGATACCACAAGCAATTAAGTCCTTTAATACAAAATTGCACTTAATTTCCAGTGAAA
Source organism: Cephalopterus ornatus (assembly GCA_013396775.1). Lineage (NCBI taxonomy): Eukaryota > Metazoa > Chordata > Aves > Passeriformes > Cotingidae > Cephalopterus > Cephalopterus ornatus. The sequence goes on from VZRE01001327.1 coordinate 234,075, forward strand.
GGATCATATAAGACACCTAAGCCCCAAATTCAAGTAGAATAAAACATTAAAATAAAAGCAAAAACTAGAGAACTTGCTGCAATACCAATATGTAGTTCAAGCTAAATTCCAGTCAAAAGAAGGCCAGCCAAATCTTTGTTTTGGTTTGCAGGCTGTAGTTAGGTCAAATGTAAAGAGCAGTCAAAAGGCAGATCAGTGTACTAAAAGCACAAATTAGAAGTGTCAACCTGAGATCTCAGCCCGCTACATTTTGAGCACAAGCTCCCACACTGTAGTTGGGGGGGTGGGGGGTGGTGGGTATTGCTGCAAGAGTTCCCAGCCAAGGATAATGGCATCTTGCACGTGGAGCAAAATATAGACTCAGACTATCACTCTGCTTGTCACCCACCCCTAAAATGAAAAAAAGTAATTGGTTGATAACCCAGCAATCAGCCATTCCTCTGAACAAAGTGCCTTGGAAATTTCAGACAATACTTTGCAGAGATAAGAAGAGAGGTGTAGGTGAGAATGGCTTATTTGGCCAGAGCCCCAGATCAGGGACAGGACACTCTACCTGGGCAGAGGTGGCGTTAAGAACAGGGCTGAAACCCCTACCTCTATAATCTTCTTCCTTTCCTGCAATCAAAAACAGAAAATTACAGAAATTCAGAAAAATTACAATTCTACTGGCAGTTACTCAATTACTTTGCCTTCAGGGATTTCAGGATGGGTATTTTTTAATTGGATAAAGAATGACCGTCTGGAAGAGATTTGCAAAACAAGTGCAAATTCCTCCTTCACATGTATTGGATTAAGAAAAAAATCCTTTCAGATATTTGCAAATAGGAAAAGAGCCACTATGTTGTGTGATGATATGAACTGCTGGAAGGCAAATGACTCATAAGTTGTTATTTGGAAAAAGGCAGTGGAAAATGAAACAAAAGGAGGAAGATGAATCTCTGAATAAGATGCCCTGTTGTTGAGTCATTTGACATGCAGAAACAGTGGTAGAATGCATGACGTACTGATGCAATGAAAAATTTAACCAAACTGCAGTAAGGAGCATGACTGCACAGTATAGGTAAACTTTGAGAGTGTTTAAGGAATATCTTGTTTGTTCCTAATCACTCCATCCAGAGAGGAATGATTTTTTAGGCAAAAAGACTCTCACTCATTTGTGTAACTACAATTCACAGGAAAAGAAAAGAAAGAAGTAGAAAGGAAATCTAATCTGGCTTCTCTTATAATCAAAGGTGATGCTGATACCCTCAAGACACCAGCTGTAGCTTCCAGACTTTTTCCCAACACTGCCAAACACTGCAGGCTGACTCCTTCACCTCTGAAATACAAACCTTCAGTATCATCTCTGTTTCCCACTAGAAAAAAAAAATGCACGGAATATCCTACAGCTATTCTACCACCAGAATGGTACCTGAAGAAAACCCCAGCATCTTGAAATTACTCATCTGTAGCTGACATGACTATTTTTTACTCTGAAAGTTTACACTGGGACCCCTGCTAAGGATGCCTACAAGTGGCAGGCAACAGGACTGGAACATTCTCTAACTAACGACAATCTATCAGCAGACATTGCCAAAGCACTGTACATTTGGCAGCATCTTCAAAAACAAAGCCAAGAGTGGAACAGCTGTGATACTGAAGGTAAACATGTTGAAAAATATTAGCAGAAGGTCTGTAAAGTGCCTGGTTTAAACAAATTCCTGAAAAAAAGGCCGTTCATGCTGATTAACACAGTCAAATTAAAAAGCACATGATTTGATAAAGAATAAAATGAAATTACAGCTTATCCTAAATAAGATGACAGAACTGTTTACTGTGTGAGGTAAGAGCAAAAAGCTCTCTGAAGTAGAATTACACTGAGCCTTCTCACTTCAAATTGTTTGAACCTTTTAAAATTCAGTCAAGACTTAGACTATACAAGGAAAGGCCAAAGGCAGGGTAACAACAACAGAAATTGAATGACAGGAAATAGAAATACCTAGTGCACTGGAGTTATCCTATTTTATGTGCAGCACAAACTCCAGAAGTTTAAAAAACAAGAAGCCAAATCTCAGCCACTTTCTTATTTTTGGGAGAACTTAGACAGTCCTTTCACCCAAAATACACAAAGGAAATTATGGTTTAGTCTGGTCAAAATCTGTGATATGAAGGGCTACACAAAAGATACCAAACTGCAGATATCTACTACTACTGAGAAATTGATAAAAAAACTACTTCCCATGTACTTCCATACTTTCTGCAGATCAGACACACATCTCAGCACTGGGGACAAAAACAGAAACAGGGAACTTCCTGCTAACATTACAAACTCTTTTTCAAATAATTTCAGTGAGCACTCAGAGTTCACTGTCTTAGAATACTCAAACTCATGCAGCCCATGGTTATCCCATGAACAAACCACAGCAGTCCCAGGACAAGCTGCCTCTCCTGGAGCATGTGGGAGACTTGGGTTTCTGTTCAAACAAACCAGTCCTGTGGAACACAGAATGAAGAATCTGCCTTCTCTCTGAGAGATGGAGAGAGACAAGGCAGATGGCAAGTGCATCAGTATTCCAGCACCTAAAAACCTAATGATTAATTAAAGAATGACAAAGACTGGCAGGTGGACTCCTACAGATGGTAAAGCAGACCTTCCACATTTGGGTACTACTTTTGCAGACACACAGTTTCCTCTGTCCACAAAGACAATGGGAAAGTGGGTGTCGTGTTTTTATGCAAAATCAGCATTAAATCAGTAACATAAACAGATCCTAGGTTCACAAGCAGCACTGGCCTACATTGTTCTTACAATCAAGGAAGAACTGAGCTGAGTATCAGCACCCGTTCTAGTCATAGCACACTGGTCTGTAGGGCTTCACCATTCACATTTTTTGGCAAAGTAGCTTTCCAGCTGTGAAAGTTCCAGGGCTCCTGCTGATAAAGCTGGCTAGCCATTATCTCCCTTCAGACTGTCAGACAATTTCGTTTTTACTGAATGAATAATAACCTTGAGCAAAAGAAGCGCTGGTCAGCAAGAAAAATGGCTTGTGAATTTGCAGAAAGACATGCTCTGCTGATGCACTGCAGATGCAGTTGAATACAAATCTATCACTTCAAATAAAAAGGTCCTTTCTTGTGGTAACCAAAGTCCAACATTGATAATACAGTACCAGTTCTCTAAGACCCCTCTCATCCTCAGCTCTTGGGAGCCTTTCATTTGCAGGCAGGGTGAGATAGACAAATTGACATCTTTAAGTGGCTTTCCAGCATGCTCTTCTTAAAAACAACGCTGAGTTTTTAATACATAATCATCTTTGAAGAAGAAATCTTCATCAGCTCAATCACTATTATGGAAGACAATCTGAATAAACAACTTCAAATTAAGAGTTCCCTTTCATGCTCCTCTGTTTTGTTTGATTGCTTTTGGGTATATATTTATTTAGTCAAATTAGACAGTCTGTTTAGCAAAGATGTTTGCCATTATGTTGCATCCTCCTTTAGAAGAAACTGATAACTACAGTTTTACTATCTACAACATCTATAAAGATTTTATAATCTGTGGGAGTGAAGGTAAGGAAATTAAAGAGTATGAAAAAAAACTGATACATCAATATATTTTTAGGTGTAACTAGAAATTATATATAGCGGCCCTGTAACATTTTTCTTGCCAATGCCCATGGGCAAACACTATATATTAAATAATTAAACCCCTGTCCACCATTGCTATCATCATTCTATAGCTTCTGGAACTATACATGAGCTGGTAATCATTAATGACATTTTCCCATGATAGTAATTATCACCCCCGTGAGCTACTGTGTATGGGCTTATCCCCAAAGAGTAATGCTAACCACTCAAAGACTGAGAACAGACTAACCCTTACCTGGAGGCAAGTACAATTATTTTTGTTTATGCATGCCCTTGTACAACCACCAATATTGACTATGTTTTAATTAACTTTCAACATTCAGTTTCTGCACAGAAAATCATTTTTACTGTTGTGGAGATAAAACTTGCAAACCTGACATCTCTCTTTCTCTGCCTGTTATTGTGGATATCTGTATCATGTTTCCCTTCTTTTCTTTTTTCATTTAAATTCAACCTTGCATTCTCAAGCACTATTTGATTGCCACCAAGGAGACACAAATGAAAGTTGTGCAGCACAAAGGATCAGAAAATGCTTTGTTAGAATAACTAGAAAAAGAAAACAAATGCAAAATCATAAAAGAAATTTTGAAAGTGAGCTATCATTGGTGTCAATATATGGAGAATATTAGAAGGAAAAGTGCTCTGACACATTAGCGACACACCTACCTGTGTGTGCAAGCCCCAGGGGGGCTGGAGGGCCATTCGAACTTCACAGTGCTCTCAGCACAATGCAGATAGACTACACTGACCTTTTCATGGTTTGGATGCCTTTTCCACCATAACAGGCCGGACTTTCTAGTATTCTTGCCATGTGGACAAGCAATTATAGATTTCTATAAGGTCTTTGCGCCATCTGCCACAATCTGATCTTACAGGGAAAGCTCATGTCAGAGTGAACCATATAACCTGCATACACAAGGTTACTCCTGACCTTAGTGTTCTACCTTTCTGCTAACTCTTCAGGGTGGATGCAACTCAAAGGCTAGAGTTTCTGAAGAGCCAAAGGAACACTCAAGCTCCAAAGAACACCAGGTCAGACGTCCTTTAGTCAGTTACAAATAGGCAGAGGACTGTATTTCCTAATTCCTTGATGCCATCTGGGGTTACCCCTTAATTTAATTAGCCTGTTCGATGTAGTTTAGCAAAATCAAGCATCAAGACATGAACTCTGTTATATGGCTCCAACTCTGCAGTAACCAGGTTTACCTTTTCTCTCTGAATTGCTTTCTTTTTCAGGATTTCAGCTTCTTCAGCTGCCTTTTTTGCTTTCACATATTCTTCTCTCTTGTGCTGCATGACATAAACATACAAAATTAGTTTTCTTATTTATTTATACAACAAATGCATAAGGTAACTTGACTCCTGTATTATATATCTTTCAAATCTAAAGTGTGTTTGGGGAAAGTTTCCAGAATTTTTTCCTTAAAATGAGACACTAAATAATGCAGGCTGTGCTACAGCTACTCCAATATTAGCTTTAAGAAGGCTGAGAAATCTAGGACTGATAAATGGGCATCTATGCAAGGAATCACGCAGCTGATTGATAACTTACAAGCATTTATACCTCTTATAACAGGAACAAAATTTCCACATAAGTACAGGTTAGGGTGGTACATTGATCAATTAGTTGAAGTGTAGGCAGCATGCCGAAAGATACAACGAGAAATATAAGTGGCTTTACAACCTTACTGGTTATTATTTTCTATATCATCTGTGGTACAGATTGCTACATATTTATGGAGAGATTTCTTGTTTTCTTTGGTGCAGAACATTTGTTTCTGATTTTCTGCTGCTTCCTTCAGGTTTCATGACTTTCTTCTGTGAAGCAGCTCTAAGTTCATTTTATAGTCATATGAAATACTTCATGAAAAGCTTTCTTTTGAATTCTAAAAATAAACAAACAAATTTATTCTTACTGACCTTTTGCTGATATTTAGATTGCATGAGCATCATTTGCTGTTTTTGCCTTGCTTGAGCCTCTGATTCTTTTCCACCTTAAAAAAACCCAAACATAAAAATTGAATTTTTATGAACATTTTAATTGCAAATACCAGTCATTTTGGAACACAGTGATGTAACAGATTGGATGTATGCATATACAGAAAATTTTTCATAATTACAGTAACTGTCTGATATTAAAGAGAACAGATAGGAGACCTTTTTGATCATTTTACTCATCCATCAAAAGCACTTGCTTATTATTTACAGAGCATCCACTGTATCATCCACTCTACCAGCAAACATGTCCCTACAGTATATGATCAGTTTACTGAGGAACTACTCCATTTTCAGAAAATCAGTCATGCTTTGCAGGTGAGTTTTCATTTTCAGATCCAACTATCCCCACCTTCTCTCAGTTTGTCACACATATACAGAGTCAGAAATTCTATCACCAAAAAGTTTATCTTTTATCAAATTTAGGATCTTGGGCTCTGCAAGGTCTAATGGAATGCTATCGCTTTGTTATTTTTTGATTTTTGGTGCTCGAGGAAGAATCCCCTTTCTGAAATGGAAGTCAAAGCCTTTTCCCACAGACCTCACATTCATATCCAGGTAGCAGAAGGTGTCCTTATTCAAAGGCATGGCCTCTCTTTTGAGAACATCTAAAGCTCTGGCCATAATGTTCAGCATTCGATAACACCAAATAACTCAGAAACAAAACAAACAAAAAAACAACCACATAAAGAACTTGATGCTAGGGCTTAAGGGATGGAGGACTTTGATTTTATTATTCTGCTCTACTATTTTCCAAAGTATTTTCTTGCTCTGGGAGAGGAAATAATTCATTCCCTCAGTTGTCATGAAAATCAACAGCAGCTCTTACTCCATTTGGAGAATAGGGGCTGTATTTTCCCTGAGTGTTTTAATGAGAAATTCTCCTCTATGTGCCTCCTAACTCTACAGAAGCAGCTGCACCAATCTGTGCAACCTGACGTGCCTGATATCCTGGGCTGCATCAAAATCAGCAAGGCCAGCAGGTCAAGTAAGGTGATTCTGCCCCTCTACTCCACTCTTGTGAGACCCCATCTGGAGCGCTGCATCCAGCCCTGAAGTCCCCAATATAAGAAGGACATGGACCTGCTGGAGTGAGTCCATAGGAGGGGCTCAAAGATGGTCAGAGGGCTGGAGCACCTCTCCTATGAAGACAGGTTGAGAGAGCTGGGGTTGTTCAGCCTGGAGAGGAGAAGGCTCCAGGGGGACCTCCTAGAAGCCTTTTAGTACCTTAAGGGGGGCCTAGAAGAAAGCTAGAGAGGGATTTTTTGCAAGCGCATGTAGTGATAGGACAAGGAGGAGTGGCTTTAAACCAAAAGAAGACAGATTTAGATTAAATATAATGAAGACATTTGTCACTATGAGGGTGGTGAAGCACTGGCACAGGTTGCCCAGAGAAGCTGTGGACGTTCCACCCCTGGCAGTGTTCGAGGCCAGGTTGAGCAATTTGGTCTAGTGGGTGGCATCACAGCCCAGGGCAGGGGGGTTGGAACTATATGATATTTAAGGTTCCTTCAGACCCAAGCCATTCTGTTCTAAGACAAATATACTAGATCTTTCAGAAGGGATCACTCTTCTCTAAAGGTAGCTTTCTCCACTTATTAATGGAAGGTAACTAATCTTTAGGTGCTTTTGTGAGGTTCAGTGAATCAATTCCCTAAGTGTGACAACATTTCTACGCACAGAAATAAATCTGTAGGATAAGTTCTCGAAACAGACTGGCCATGCAGTATATAGGCAACAAGCTTAGAAAGTAGCAATAAGCATACAGCTAGCACTGAGTGGAGTGACTCCTTCACAGGTCTAGAAAATAAAATGGCTACTAAACAAGTTTTTAAACCTTTTGGATGCTTAATCTCTCTTTTTTTTCTAGTCTTTTATTGGCAACATTTCTTGTGTGCACTGTACTTTCTTTGTATGTAGTGATGAGCATCATCTCTAAATAAATACTTTTTTGATAATTATTAGCTATAGCCTTTAGCCTTTCAGCCAGGTTTAATTCATTCAAGGCTTGGCTGTAATGTGTCAAATGTTTTGCTGAAATCAGAGTATGTAGTGAGTGGCTGTATATGATATGATCAAAAAAGAGACCATTGCATTTATCAGGCATGAATTGCTGCTTCACGCACTGCTTATGGAGGAGGGTAGAACTTGCATCTTTCGTTGCTCCCATCTCTCCACAGTGCCTGAAAGTTTGCCAGTCAAATATTAGAGCTGAAATCCAGAATACTTATTTCCCTATGGAAAGCACGACTGTTAAGAAACTTCAAGAATTCTCTAGTGATTTGGACTAGATGTGTAATCTCTTAAAATCACTCTGAGAAAACAACACATGATACTTTTTTACCTTAATGAGTACCTACAGTGGTGAAATTAGAGATGCCACTTATATTTTTTTCTCCTTCCTTGAGCTCTCTTCAGCTCCAAATTTGTTCCTGTGGGAATGATAAGATCTAATGATCTTTGCACGTTACCTCTTTTCAGAGGCACTGAACATAGTGCCTTTGTCTCAGTCTCCAGGAGTCTAAGTTGCAGCTACACAATGACTGAAGGGATCATATTTTCTTACTTTTTTTTCCCCCTCTTGATTTGCTTCTTGCTCAAGAAAGTTTTTAAATGGGGCCAGGAGAAGGTAAGACTCCCCACAACTGGTCACTGCAGCTTTGACACCACATCCTCAGTCACACAGCCAGCCCACACACATTCTGCATAAAGATCATACACCAAATTTCTGTTTTCAAATTTCACTTTCATCAGCAAAAAGCTTTGTGATCCTCTTGTGACAGAAGCATGTCTTCTAGGAACGACTCACAAGCAAGAAGCAGATATTATGCATGAATTCACAAAGACCGTGTCTTGCCACATGACTGCACGTGATGGTGGGAATACAGGGCATTACCACCACTGCAAACTGACTCAGGTTGCAGGGCAGAATATGTGCGACCAGTATCACCTTGAGCTCAAGAACCAAGTCTGGGTTGGAGTCAGTTCAAATTCCTCTATTTCTCACCTGCTATCTGTTTTTATACACATTATCCCACTGAAAACTTATCATGTGTAGTATGGTAAAGAAAGAACTTAATTTGCAGGTCAAGGTAGCCAATAGCCTGCACCGTGCACCCCAAATTCTCCTAGGGAAGGAAGGGCAGCTCTTAGGGGCAGTTTTTAGGTTTATAAAACTAATAAAGGCATCATTATGATAATTCAATTTGCTAGAATCAATTTTGCCTGATTTTTATTAGTCAGTTTCTCAAGGTCATCCCATCATGTTCTATACAGATGATGCTTTAAAGTTGTCTTGTCAGCAAGTTTCATCAGCTCTCTCCTAGCTTTTGTGCCAAAGACATTAAAGAAAGATACTGAAACAAGATAGGTCTGAAGAGTGGTACTTGAAAAACACTTCTAATAACATTCCTCTTGCTTCAGCACAATCTGCAGTTCTATTCTCTGAACAAGATTTGTTTTGGGTTGAGTTGGTTTGTTTTTGTCTTCTAATTCTTTTTTAAAGTAACTTGAAATATGACTAAATTAAATATTTTAGAGTGGTTGCAATTGAAGAGATCTACAGTTTTTCTCGCCTGTCTAGAAAAGATGTTGATTATCTTTGCAAACACATCAGTTCAGTTCATGGTGACTTCAGTTCTTGTAGCTTTTTATCCTATTTTTCATTTACTTATCTTTGTTGTTATCTTTATAAAATTGGTAATACAGAGCTTCATGCACATTTAGCCTGCAAATGCTGAAGCTACAGGGATCACTCTTGCCTCTTCAAGAGCCAGCAGCCATGAAAGCACACATACTAGCCCCTAACACAGAGGAGTTTTCTTATGGGTAACTGGAGGGTCTCCAACATGTGCTGTCCATCTTCATACTAATGGCAAATGTGTGCCCCCTCAGAGACATCAACCAAAGACAGTGTCAACAGCAGGAGGCATAATCCACCTGTTTTACCCAAATATTAGTACAGATTTTCTACTCTGATCTCAACAGATTTCTTGAGTGAAAATCTCTGCAGTTTTGTTTCAGAAACATCTCCATTGCCATGACCATCAAAAAGAACAGAGCACCTACAGTAGGCTCCTGTTAGCCCTTATTGATACTGAATCTCTTTAATAAGTAACATGCGAGAAAAAGTGAAAAATTCCTCATGTTCTGGAAAACACAATTTCGCAATTTGCAAATGCTGATTCACATCTTACCCAGTCTCTGTGGAACCAACGTAATCGGCCCTGGCCTGTGCTCTTCCTTCCACCGCTCCAGGTCATCTAGCTCTTTCTGAGCAACTGAGCAGGCATAAAAAGAAACAAATATATGGAAGTTAGAGAGAATACTAAAAAGCATGCAGTGTTGCTAATTGCATGTAATCCTGAAGACCATCCAGTTCTCAAGGGGTGCAGACACCCCACAAGACGTCACTCAGTCACTGCAATGATCAGCTAACAAGGCAAACATTTTCCCTAACTCAAGACTCTAACGGTGAGCAAACCCTAGGACTCAACCCCAAAAGCAAAACAAAAAACAGCTAAGGGACTGCTAATAGACTGCTTTTTAACCTCTGGGAACCTTTAGGTAAAAGCCAGAGTATTTAGTCCTGCAGGTAAAGCAGAAGTTGTTACAATTCAGACGTTACTGCTGCATGGAGGGAAATGCTTGTGGTATAATGCTCCCCGGCAGGGAAATGAAAAGTAATTTTCCCTCCCAACCACATGCTCTCTAAATAAAAGCAAGAGGAATGCATGAATCAGGTTCAGATTAAGACACTTCAACATAGGTGCCCACATGTGAGATGGGCAGCAATTTTCCAGTGTAGTCAGTGGAAGGCCAGGGTGCCAGCCATATGCCCTAGGATGGCTGGTTGATTTAACTTCTCTCTTTAACAACTGCCAGAGGAAGAAAAATGAACAATTCCTTCCAACAGCAAGGCCAACAAAACCTGTGTTTTACATTATCACTTCTGTTGCTCTAGGAGCTCATTTCACTCTTATTAACCATATTTCCTAATGACTAGCTATGGCTATCGGACACTAACACCTGCTCTCCAGACAGTACACGAGCAAGTTTCTAAAGATACCCAAAAGAGACATCAGCTTTTTATTTCACCTTTTAAACAGACATATAGGTAGGGGCTGCATTCAATTAGGTCCTATTTCTGCCAGTACCCAAAATGTAAATACTTGGCATGCTTCAGACCTTACATGCTGCTGGCACAAAGTGAAACCAGATCTTTATTAGAGCAGCAGCACCTTTGCTGTTAATGTCACAGTCAGGTCTAAGATTATCTTCTGCTATTCATCCTTCCAGAAGATTATGGTTTAGTTCAGGGTAAGTCAATTTTTTCTCTTGCAACCAAAGTAAACCCAACCCATAAGCCATACTAGTCTGCTGGCGAAGCATTTCAGCCAAACTCACAAAGTTTTAGAAGGTTTTAATTGCATTGTTTCCTTGAGGGCTCAAGACATGAGAAGTGCTGACTCACACTCCTTCACCTTTCATATCTTGCATAAACCAATGGCCAGGAGTGTAGGACTGCAGTGCTCAGCCACCTCTGCATACAGAATTTATTTCACAACTAACTCTGGCTGTAACTTTGCCAATGAAAGATCTTTCTGGTAGAGGTTCAGTGTGTTTCGGCTTTGCTACTTTCACCTGCAAGACTCAAAGCCAAGAAAAACTCAGTGTATATATACAGATACTTTCCATCTAAAATGACCTTTACCAGCTTCATTAAAAAGGCCACCTTCAATCCTCAAATGCAGATTCAAGAACCAACAGTGGCTGTAGTCACTTTTGTTTCCACGTGGGTGTATTTTCAAAAATATTTCTTGTCTATATTTTTTCTTCTTCCTACTGACCCAGAGACTGTTCAAAGTTCTCCAATACGAATTCAATCCTGTAAAAGCTGGATAGAGCTAATTCCAGCAGTTTTGTAGAAGCCATCTTAAACAGTTCCTGCACGGAAATTACCAAAACCCTTCTCCTCAAAAAGATTTATTCTGCACAAAGTGTAGCCAGATGAGGAGTCAATCTTCAGAAAAGCTACATGATGGTGGAGAATGCTCATAGCACTGACTTTACTGTCACAGCTGCACATATAAAACCATTGTAAAAATGAGGGTAAAAGTTGCAAGAGCAATAAAATGCACAAACCTCTAAAGTTATTCAAGTAAAAATAATGTCTTACCATATTAGACAATTCAACTTACTTTGCTGCAACTGTTTTCTTCTGGTTTCATTTGGAGTTACCAAGACATATGGGCTGACACTAAAATGAAAGAAACACACTTATTTTTCCTGTTTACACAAACCCAGGACTAGAAGGGAGTGCCTTTATCAGCAATGTCAGTTCTCTGATATCTTAGCAAATAACTTCATAAAAACCCTGGTATTTATTCTGATTCAGCTCTTCGGGAATTTTTGGTAAATACTCTAGAAATACTTGTTATATTTGGAGCTGACAGCAGATACCAAGGATAACATTTTCAGAAAATGTTATCCTTATAGCATAGTCTTCGCTGTTCTTATTCAAGTCTCACTCCAGACTGCTGACCTCAAATCTCATGCATTTCGAATAAAATCCCTTCCTTGAATCAAAATGTTCCATGTGGAACACCACTGTCTACTGGGAAGAGCACTGGTGCTGACAGTCCCACCCCATACCTTGAGAGCACCAAGCACTTTGTGAATTTAAGCAGTCTGCCCAAAAGTTGTCCAAGAAGTATGCAAAGTCATACTGTTTGTGATGGACCCAGGTGACTTACTCTCAGACTGAGCCTCAGTTTCCTTGTCAGCCTTACATTTTCAGGGACCAGGAATTCTTTGGGCATATTCATCTTGCTGTCATGCCTAAGGTGTGACTCACTGAATCAGGACAAGGACCCTGTTTTGCTAGACTTAATTCAAAATGCAGTTGCTGTCTCAAGGAGCTATCAATCTAACGTGACAGCAAAGAGGCAAGACAGGGCTCAGAGTGTATTAAGGGACTCAAGGTGATCAAAAGAGTGATGAAAACATGTCAGTTCCAGTTGGAGAAGACAAAGGGTTTTATCTACATGGTGTATTGTGAGGGTAGTTTACATGGCTCCTGCTCAGCAGAAGTTGTGCCAAGGGGATGCAGGTTTACCAGAAATGCACTAAGCAGCAGTTGGCCCCATGTATCAGAGTAAACTCACATCTCTCTTGGCAGTGTTTTATATGCACACATGGGCACAGATATTTCATCTGGCTTCATTGTGGCGAAAGCACAAGGAGAAGAGCAGCCAACAAAGAATAATGAGGGGTGATGTCTGAGGCTCTTAAGGAAAGGCCACAGGGGGTGGCTAGAGGACAAGCTAGGAAGCAGAGAAAGTAGAATTGGATGTGGAAAAGTAATGAAACAATGAGGCCCAAGACTAAGGCTTAAATGGGAAATGAAAATCATGCAGAGAGATCAAAGTGCCAAAAGCTGCCTGCTGCTGTATCAGTGTAACTCAGGGCTTGGGAAGGAGAGTATTTATATCCAATTACCTCTTTCTCTTTGAAGACTTATTCTAGGAGGATGTGGATTAATTTATGAGATTAAACTAGTAAAGATAGAGCTGTGAGCTTTAATGGTGCCATTTAATATGATCCTTTCCCTTCCTGCCCGCATACTCTGGTGCCCCCGAGACTGTGAGACTGTTCTTCACCTCTCCAATGAATTCCAGACCCTCAAAGGCAGGAGCTAGGAGAGCAGCAATGCCCCACTGGCATTCATCACACAACTGCAAGCATTACTTAAAAGAAGCTTTGACAACACATCTCAGTTATGGCATAACATTCCCCATCAGTGATGTTGTTTCAGATTTTTCTTTATTTGATGGAGTAGTAGCATTTACAATTTATCCCCAAGTGCCTTTAACAAACTGTTGCACAATTTATCTGGTTCAAGATTTTTTTAGTAGCTTTTGTTGTTGTTTCAGATATTAAGATCATATTTCTCTCAAGTTAATACACAAAAATTAAGTACCTTTTACACTCCCCTCCCTTCTCTTTGGCAGTGATAAAAATGGCTGAAAGTGTGGGTTGCAAGGCTACATATTTTTCCCTCCCAGAAATCAATCAGTGCATCTCAGACATCACACTGTTTCACAGCACTAGAGGGCAGAAGAATTTTTATACCATGTACTTTGATGACTTGAAACAGTGTTTGTTTAGTTGATCTGCTTTAAATTAGAATCAAGTTTAAAAGAAAGCAGGGACCTCTGCTTGTCTGAACATATGTGAGAAATCACTGTGTTAAATCTAGCCCTTATGCCACGAATCATCTCTATCTGCTTCTGGTTTTTGGCTGGAAAGCTCAGAGTCCAGGAGGCCAGGTGGGGACACTCTTCTGACATCTGACCATGACCTCACCTTCAGACATTCAGAAGGACTATACATGAAATACAGCAAAGATCAATCAGTTTACAAAAGGGGTTGAGGTGACACTACATTTATCATCTGTTTTCTGAAGAGCAGATTAAGAGTCATTGTGGTTAAAAGAGTGCTAAATTTAAGGCCGAAATGGTTTCCATGTTATTGAATAAAGACAAAGTAAAATAAAATGAGGATGCCAAGTCTCCAGTGGCGGACGGAAAGGGAGAACAGGATACCAACTTTTGTTTGTCTTTTACCTAATGCTTGTGCTATAGGCTTTGTTTTTATACTATATGCTTTGTTTTAGTCCAAGTTATAAGAAAAGAAAACAATAGCGGAAAAAAACATTGAGTTTATCTAATTTTATAGTGTTCACCTTGATCTCTGGAAAGATATATCAGAGTGCAGCTTTGGGTACTGGGATTACAAATGGCCTTAAGCTAAAGGAGGGTAGGTTTAGATTAGATATTAGGAAAAAATTCTTTACTGTAAGGGTGGCAAGGCATCGGAACAGGTGCCCTGAGACATTGTGGATTCCCCATCCCTGGAGATGTTTAAGACCAGGCCAGACGGGGCTCTGAATAGCCTGGTCAACTGGAAGGATCTCTGCTCATGGCAGGGGGGTGGAAACTAAATGATATTTATGGTCTCTTCCAACACAAACCATTCTATAATTCCGTGATAAGGAGAAAGGGAGAGCAAGTACACAGTAAACTTCTTGTGCAATGGGTGAAAATCAGGGTATGAACTGGTCCTTGATTTTCATTCCTACAGCAGGAGAGAAGCCAGAGGAGCTGTTACCTGAGAGACTCCATGTGCCCTAGCAGTTCTAAAATCCACACATAGCATCCCTTATTTTCTTGAGGTTTTTTTTGAAGGAAAGAAAGTTAATGCAAAACCCCACCACCAGCTTTCACCTCGTGTTTTTATCCAGTTTGCAGGATATTGCATGTCATTTCTTTGTTCAGGCAAAACCTCTGATCCAGTAAAGCCTATAAAACCCGCTACAGCCTGTCAATTTAATATTCCAGTCAGTTTCTGGGTTGCCACAGTAGCCATAAGTCTGGAGCAAATTATCCTACTTACCTGAATAGCAATTAAGGAAATGTGAAGATTTGAAGCTATCAGTTGTACGCAGACTTTTTGTGCTTTATACCAATATAGGAAGTGCTTCAAAATCCTCAGCCAGAAAAGATTATAAAGAATTTAACTTTACTGTTTCCCTAATAATGATTCTAATTGTTATTAGACTTAAGCCTATCTTTGAGATAGGACTGTTTTATAAATACAAATACAGAAGTCACTGGAAGAGGAAGGAAGAACATCTTAACCTGGTTATACCTCTTTAAAAGAGAAAAACAAATCATCTTCTATCTTTATAGAACATATTAACCTTGAAGGAAATTTTTTGTTATATATTCTCCACAGAAAATGGGAATGTATTGACTCATTGCACAGACTCAACAGATATTAATGACAGTAAGAAAGTTATAACCCAGTAAGAGAATGTATCTATACTGAAATAAAACCAAAAAGGAACCTTCTATGATTTTTCAAACGGACAGATGTAAAATACCACAGTTGTGGGATTATAAATACCTATATTACAACGTATTGTTGTGGTCTAACCCCAGCCACCAGCTAAGCACCACAGAGCTGCTCACTCACTCCCCACTGGTGGAATGTGAGACAGAATTGGAAGAGTTAAAGCGAGAAAAGTTGTGTATTGAGATAAAACAGTTTAATAGGTAAAGCACAAGCTGTGCACACAAACAAAGCAGAAGAAAGAATTTTTTCACCACTTCCCATGGACAGGCAGCTGTTCAGCCGTCCCCAGGAAAGCAGGGCTCCATCACACATAATGTGTGACTTGGGAAGACAAATGCCATCACTCCAAACATCCCCCCCACTTCCTTCTTCCTCCCCCAGATTTATATACTTAGCATGATGCCATATGTTACAGGATATCATTTTGGTCAATTGGGGTCAGCTGTCCCAACTATGTCCCTTGCCAACCTCCCATGCACTTTGAGTCCACTCCCTGGTTGAGTGGGGTGAGAGGCAGAAAAGGCCCTGATTCTGTGTCAGCACTGCTCAGCATTAATGAAAACATCTCTGTGTTATCAACAGTGTTTTGGTCACAAATCCAAACCATGGCCCCATAGCAGCCACTGTGAAGAAAAGATATTCTACTCCAACCAAACCCAGTACACATACATAAATAGAGAGATATATGTCAGGAGAAACATGCAATCCAGTCATAGAAATCTGCAATGATAGTTTACAATATGAGTGATCAGCAACAAAAGAAAAACCATGTCCGCAACCTTAAATTCTGAATCCTGTGTATAAGTTTACTTATCTAACTAGCAACACTCAAGGACACCTTCTCAATGCTTTCAGGGCATTGACCATAGAAACTTTTGTTCTACGTTCTTCAAAGGTTTGTATAAAATAGTTTATTTCTAAAATTGAAAAACCACATGAGAATTGCAGTTGACCAGTAATATTGTTTGCAGAGCCATGCTCTTCGGTTTTCCTCAAGTCCACTCCAGCCATCTACCACTGGAGAGCTTTCCAAATGAAGTGTGAAATAGTTTAAAGAGTTACAAAAGTAATTGCTGTTATAAACTATTTCCAGTTCCACTGTGTTTTATACTGCAGGTGCATTGATACATGAATGTCACAGAGCTTAAAGCTAAATATCTTGCTCTGCTAAGCAAAGTGCTCTGTGTAAGAGAATGTAGAAACCGAGAATGTAGTTGAAGAGCAACACAAAAGACTAAAGCTTGCGAAGAAGACCAGGGCAGATTGAGTCTAGAGGAGGGACTCAGGAGAAGATATGGGTGAAATACTGCATTAAATAGTAAGTTAAGACAGAATTTAAAATTAAAAAGAGACCAAACTGCCAAAGACAACTGTTGAATTTCCTTCAAAGGTACGCTAAGCTGATTTTTGCATTCATTTATTTGGAATTGTTTTAAGAGCTGTCAAGTCCATGGCACCACAAAGTATTGTTTTCACCAAGGCTCCCATGCCTGATGGAGCAGCCATATGCTGCTGAGCACCATGGAAGCTGCCAAATCAGAGGACTACAAGATGCCAAATCCCAACAAGCAGACAACTGTCCTGTAGGTATCCCTATTTCACAATGCACACACGGCCAGATGCTAACAATAACTGACAGCTACAGTTCTAGACCTCAGTCAAGCAATATGCTCTGTGTCCCAGCAGTGCCTTAAGCAGAGCTCTGTGAGGGTGTACAAACCTTGCATGCAGGCTTGGGGCTCTGGCTTTCCATCTTTATCAGCAGCAGCATCTTACCAGTTTGCAGCTCAGAGACAAAAGTGACTTATTCGGGCTTAGCATTACACACTGTCGGATTCACCCGCATTGCAGGTGGGCTCTTAGCACGAGAGGCAGAAAAGGAACTGCATTAGAAGGAAATATTTATCATCAAAAGTCTGTGCCCATGGATTTTGTCCTGTGTTTGCCAGGAATGCACTTAATTACCACAGTTCAAATGATGGCTGGAAGCTTATTAAACCAGGGTAACTCACTTCTGTATCTGGTCCCTTTGGTTAGCTAAAGCTTTCATCAGAACCACCAACATTTTTGACATTTTGAGGCTTTGGGATAAAGGAAAGAGCTAAATCCTGAAGAAGTGAATATCGACTGGGAAAGAGCAAGAAGTGAAACAGCAGCAGAGAGAGGCCCATGAGAAAGTATGAGTCAGAAATCCGCAGGAAAGAAACAGACCTGAGGTTCTGCTTTTACCCACATGCTTGTAGAAAAATTCCTTAAGTTAAAATTTGGTCTAAAGACTAAAAATGAAAATTGGAACTGAATTTCCAAGAGTTTAGATGGAGCTCACACTCAGCAGCGTGTTCTGGTCTTAGCACATCAGAAAGATGTGCTTCAGCTGGCACCCTGTTTTGGATAATCTCGACCAGGTTCTAAAGCTCCAAGGAAATTGCCACAGTGGTGGATCAAATCAGGGAGCCAAGGAGTAGCTCTCAGCCCAAACCTGGCCCACAGCACAGCTTTCTCTCTCCTCTGTAAAAAGTTAATGTGCCATTAGTCAGCCTATGCTTGTGGTCAGATTACACCAAGGGGCAGAACTCACTGTGGCGTGTTATAGATTAGCATCAGACCCAGCAAAGTCTGTGAAGTCAGACATGGCCATGTTTATGCTGTCCCCAGGTCTGAGAGCAGCTAAGTTATCTCAGTGCAGCACAGTGTCAGGGATGTAGCCTGCATGCCAGAGCCAGCTGGAGCACCTGATAATCACTATCTGTGAGAAGCATGGAGCATCCATACATGGGCAGGCCAGATGCTGGGCTTGGCAACACCAAGCACTGAGCCAAGTTATCCCCTGCAGAGGCATCCACGTGTTGCAAGTCAGTCTTGCCAGCGTGCCTGGAGAGCTCAGCAGGTCAGATGCTGTATCACATGAAGATTAGGACTTAAGCTAGTATCATGTTCACCTCTGCTTCCCCTCTCTTTTCTTTTCAACAATGTATTTCCTCCTCCGCTGCCTCTGAATCAGAGAATTTGTCCTTTCATTGCCCCTGCCCAAACACCGCATCCTCCCATAAATTCCCTATTCATAACCTCATCACAGTTCTTCATCAAGCTATCCATCAAGGGAACATGTCAGGGCTTGTGCAAATCAAGCTCTTCTAAAAAAAGCTTCTAATACAGGAGCTGGAAGGACTTCGTCCCCTCCTCCAAGCATTATAAGGAACACAGCAACTCCCACAACCCAGACTAACACTATAGTTACTGTCTTACATAGACCTGCAACCAAACACTTGCTGGAGAAAAGGCTGGCTACTGACCACAACAAAGCTGGGCATCTCTGAATCACCACACTGGGCTGTAAAGATTAGTACATAAGCCTCAAAGACAGAGTTGGGAGATTTCTCCTTTATAGCAAATACAGAGTTCAACTCTGAACAGATTGTCCATAATTCAAATTACCCTTCTAGCACTCCCACTGTTGGCTGGGAAGTGGGCAAAACAAGCATTTTGCTAAGCATCCACCTACAGTTTTGTAGAGTAGTTTTTTTTTTTTAAAAAAAGAAACTTCAGATCATGAAAGAAAAAAAAATTTCAGAACTGCTAAGTATAGTCTATTAGCAAAAGATTGAGGGGTCTTACAACACTATAGATATTTCTTATGGTTTTGTTTTTTTTTTTTTAATTCAGGATGAAGATTGGAAAATGATGGAAGGATAGTTCTTATGGATTTGGTTCCAGCAGTCAAAGAATATAATTTCTCAAGTCAAGCATTCTAGCAACTCTGCTCTCCTTTCACACAAAATGATGAGGGACTGTTACCTGCTGTGCAGCAATGTGTCCTCAGGTTTTATTATCTTGAATTTATTTTTAATGGATTTTACCAGAACCAATATTATTCTTGCCGGCTTTAAAGTCGCGGAGGACAGACTGCTGAATGGGAGCAGCAGTTTCTTTTTCAGGCACTGGCTATACTTTACCCTCTAATTTCCCCACTTTCCTCCACCTTTTCTTCTGTACAGACTTTTGTTTCTGAAAAGATATGAAGAGGGGCAATTTGAGAATTCACTTGCTGCAAGTTAATTTCATGGCACTTAGCAGATAAAGTGAAGTAACTTAAATGCAAGCTTATTATTATAAGTAGTTTCAAGCACTTGTCATCCTGGTGACTTTTTATTCCATGCCTGAAACCACATTCTGTGTATAACTGGAGGGGATGTGCAAAGTGTGATTTCAATTTTGCATTTGAACATGTATTTTTCTTAACTTAATTAGGACCATTTTATTGTAACTTCTCAGCCTCAACATATTATATAAGGCCTTTTCCAAAGCAAAATTATCCTCTAATACTAGCTGCCTACCTTGTACTTTTTAATAGTCAAGTTTGAATATCGACTAGTGGATGAGACTGCAACGTGCCACGTCCCACACATATTTCACGTGTACAGTCTACATGAAAGGTCCCCTGATCCCACCTTAAGATGCTTCTAAGGTGTTTTCCCATTCCCAATTGCTCTGACTGATTGAGACTGAGAGTTTGTATGTAATCAACTCACACAAGAGCTTTCAAAGGAGACTCCAGCTCCTGCTTTGCTAGCAGCAAAACCATATCCTATTCCCAAAAAAATAGCAAGCAGCACAGAAATTGGAATAGAGACACTCCTTGGCACAGAGGTATCTTACTTGGGCCCCTCATGTTCCCTCTGTTATATGTATTCCAGAAAGCCTTTAATTAATGCCAGTCTGTATTTTTTCCTTCTACTGTGACTTCAGCTACCCAACTGTTCTGGTTATCCCAGAGCCTGAAAATCTGGACCATTCTGAGAGTGTCACAGAATTTTAGTTTTAAAGATCATATATAAAAGGACTGGTGGCTAAAAGGCTGAGTCAACTTTGTCACTACTAAAATGGTATTTTAATCTGAGATCTCTCTTAAAATATAACTTGAGATAACAGAACAAAGTAATAATGAATGAAATAATTTTTGTTTTGAGAATAAAGATCTCTCTTTATCTGCTTCAGTATTTCAGATACTATCTACCAATTTAATCTGCGTTAGTTAAGGAAATTGCAGTTTAAACATCTTCAACTCATTCAAATTGACACCTAGTATCCCCCTCCTCAAGGGAAGGATGCAAACTCCAGCCTTGTTCACTTCTTTTTTTGAGTATTTGTACCACTCATACTACATGGTTTCTGTTGGAACCTGCCTTTCCCTCATCCCTCCTACATACTAATGCAGACTCTAATTTGTACATTTGAAATTTAGGCATTAATTCTTTATTAGAACTTTTTAAAGACACAGAGAGAATCTTTTGTATCACATAGCAAAAAATATTACACAGTCCTTGCAGTAGGTCCACACCTGTAGCTCTGCAAGCATCATATAAGATGGAAAAGGGAACAGGGCATAAAATTCATGTTCCCCAAAAGCTTACTTAGTTTCAGGGGCTTTCCCATTATCTGGTCAGAATTTGTGTGACTATATTTGCCCTGGCCTTAAATTCTGCAGGGAGCTCTGGCTAACCAATTGATAAGTTATTCACCTAACCTATACCAGGAGGTTTAAATCCCAGACAAAATCTGGGCAAAGACAGCTATGCCAATGGGAAAACTCCCACTATCCCCCTGCCTCCCTAAAAAAATACAAAACAAACACCAAAAACTACCAAACTAACGAACGAAAACCCCAACCAAACATCCAAAAAAATGCATACAGCACAAATATGCAAGAAAACCAGGGCTGCTCTCATTCTCCTGGGGATATATGGCACTATGAGGGCAGGCAAGACAAAGGGTCTTTCACATTTGGAAGTGGCAGAAAATAAACAGACTGTAACTAAGGAATTTTTGTTTGCTCCGCTGAAAGTCAGTCATTGAAGTGCTGATGGTTTTCAAAGGGACCCAGCTCTCAATACTCCCTGTACCACTACTACCTAGTAAGCAAGTATTCATGGGTAATCGAAAGCTGCTGATCTGCTGTGCTTGCCATCACCAGCCTGCCACTTTCTTCGCAGCGTGGCTCCACCTTCTTCATCCAGAAAAAAGAGAAAGGAAACCGAAACAGACTGCATTTCCCATCAGCCGCACTTTGAAAGCCATGAGATCAGCACATAACAATAATAACGGCATTCCATGCACTGTTATTAACAGCTCAAAAACAGCACATTTGGAGAAAAACACTAAACAATTAGCTCTCTTCAGCTAAGCCTATTTATATTAAACAGGTGCATAAGATATACACACACTACTTTCAGTTTCTATTCTGTACCGTATCTGCAAGACACAAGCTATCTCAGAATTGTTACTGGAAAACAAGAGATGTACTGAGCATAGATTCCAGTAAAGCAAAAAATGAAATTGAGGGCTAAAGTTTTGTTTTACTTTTGTCAGCATGAAGTTGCTGGAACTGTTCTGTGTCCTTGACTGCATTCAGATCAGTGCTGGAATGCAGCCTATATCCATCTCTTAAGCCAAAGGAAGTATTTTTAGACTTCCCAGAATGAAATATTAGGAGAAACAGAAAACAGGGAGCTAGAACCAGATTTGAAATTTCACTTTGAAAAGAGATGCCAGGAATCAGACCCCACGTACGCCAACATGCAATATACAGAACTGTCCACTGCTATTGCACAGGGTGTAAGCCATGCCAAAGCCTGCCAGAAAAACTCAGGTCCCATGTAGAAAGCACCAAGTAAAGGATGTCATGCTGCTTGTGCACTCAGCCCCATTCACAGGCTCTCTATATAGTATTTCTCCCTTTAAAAGTATACAGCTCAAGCAAGCTGGAGAACAGGCCCCCAATACACAGAACATCATTAGACAGGCTCCTTGTTACTTACTGCTGCTCTCGCTGTTGTTGGTAGACTGACGCTTGGCTACTTTGTTCCTCTCCAGATGTTTTCAGCTTCTGGGTGTTTTCACCCTTCTCTATTTTGTTGTTGCCATCCGAGGGGTGACCCTGAGAGGAAAATGGAGTACTAGAGTGAGCAGCTGTCCTGTACCTGCTGCCTTCCCTCCATCCTCCAAACCCAGACATTGCTTTGGGAGTACTTTGCGTTGTCAGACACAAGCCTAAGCAGCTAGGGAAAGACTCAAAACTTTGGACTTAACTACAAATTGGTTTCAATTCCTTGTAAGCCCCACCCCTGTCTGGACTTTGAGCTGTCAGGAGTGCAAATACATGTACTGGTTTCTGAGTCATCCTCCAGCTGAAGCTCAAGTTAGATCATCTCTATCACAGCACCTAGGAAGACAGGAGTCATGGAGGGGAGAGCAAAGTGGATCTGTACTAATAAACCAGACAACATTTGTGCAGTCTTGGAATAGACTGCTTCAGCAGAAGCAATTTTTTACCCCAGCATGTAAGATTTTCCTAAGACAGAGGGAATAACTCTCATCAGGGGTTTACTGGTTTCTATTTTGCATGAGTGTACAAAGAAAGATGGAAACTAAAAACTAACCCTCAGATAAATCCGAAGGCAATGGTCCAGCACACCTCAAATTCTGCCTTTCAGTTCTGCTCAATCAGAAAACTTCTTTATTTTGACTTTCCTAATTCCACCTGAATAGAGGACTAATACACGATCCACTTATCAAAAATGCAGTTCCCTTCAGTAATCACATCTAACCAGTGGTGCTGCATCTATGGGATCTGCAGGGCTGGGATAACCAGCAACCTTCTTAATATCATTAGTAAAATTAAGATGTTTGGCAACTTCTAACCCAAGCAAAAAATAAATAGTAATGTTACTCCAGCTTAATGCAGCAGAGCTGTGGAAATCCATCTCCACACATGCAGACTTCGTCACTTTTTGTCCTCAGCTGATCAAGCTGCACTAAAAACACGTTGCTGAAGGGATGATCGTGTGGCCATGTTTCCTCACTGCCCAGAGCATCTAGGCCTTACAGCACACCCCACACATGGTGGGGAAGGAGTAAAACAAAATGCCACATGGAAAGACAAAGGCTGCCTGGTGGTTGTAATGCTCCTTGGGGTACTGTATGGGACCCTGTCACCAGCAGCACACCTCCCAGATCAGCCACTTCCAGAAAGATGTATCTCCTAGGCCTGCCCCAAGGAGGCAGCATCAATGGTCTCTCCGTCCCGCCACCTCTCCTAACATGTTCTGCAGCAGGGATCATCTAAATTTGTACACAAAACATTCTGCAGAGACTCTGGAGTGCAATGGCAGTGTGTTGTAGAGGGATGAACTGGTGCATAACCCCTTGCACCACTTTTCTTCACAAGTATTTTATGTACAAGGTGCTGGCAAATGAAAGCAAACATCAAGCTTACTCCCTTATATAGAACTTCAGGGTCAATAGAGGAGACACAGAGGCACTAGCAGTAACAGAAAAATTATAGCAAAGTCATGTCTGAGGATTGCAAACATTTGCGTGATAACAGCTGTGCCTACAGACACCCTATCTGGTAAAAATCCATCTTCGACATCTGGAGTTTTCTTATCCAAGCAGATTGATGTCTTAATAACTCATATTAAATTATAAAAATTGATTATAATTAATGTGACCACTGCTGCTGTATCCTCAATCCAAAATGTTATGTAAAATTCAGATCTAATATCTTTTTCCTGTTGAAATTTAGAAACTTTTGTCTGAAAACAGTAACTGTAGAATCTAAATACTTCACATCTATATTGCTCAAAAAAAGAGGGATGTAAAATGAACCCAAACCCTGGAAGCTCAATCACTTATATCTCTTCAATGCTCATTTATTTCATAGCTCTGTTGTGAGCAACCTAAACTAACTCTCTCCAGGACAGCATCCAGGCCTGGCTCTAAGGATGGTTCATGTCAGACATGACCCCCCAAAGTCAGTATTAATGATTGTACCAGATGCTTGTCATGGGCATCGTATACATGAGTAAGTCTGTGCTAGCTGGATTTAGGAAAAAGGATCAGCTTCCAGCCCTATTTTATTCAGTGTTGTAGATGCTAATTAAGTGCTAAAACGTCAGAATGCCAGTGTATTCAACTTCCTGGAACACGCAAACCCCACCAAATCCCAACACTTCCCAAATCCTACATAAGAATTTTAATTCAGTACTTGTGCTTTTCTAAACCCACCAAATACTAGCTGCCTATTCTATCTGATGGTTTATGTTTATAGTTGTCTCGCATTCCTTACTGGGCCTGATGCTGCAATGCATTCATTGGTCCTTGCTAGCAAGTGAGTACCCACATAGCTGGTGGCTCCCTCCCTCCTCACCAGTGGGAGAGGGGAGAAAGCAGGAGAAGGAGTGAGAAAATTCATTTGTCAAAATAAAGCTTTTTGTCTGTTGCCTCTAGCTATGAACAATGATTTTTTTTCTTTTATTTTATTTTTATTAAGATAAAAATGATCTTTCTCTGGTTTTGAGAAAATCCCTCAGTGGACATGTGGAATATCGCCATATGTCCTCCCTCACCTGTGTTTTTCAGGATATTACAATAATAAAACAAAATAATTTCTATAGAGGAACATTCTGTACTGAACCTTTATTTCCAACTCAACAGCATCATGAACCATACCAAAAATGAGAGGAATTAGATGTCCTTTCTCCCTGTAAAGGATACTCAGAATTCCAGTCAACCGTGTCATCATTTTTTGGTAATGTTAGATAGAATAAAACTCTCTTCTATGAAAGAAATAGTATTAAAAAATTACAAAATTAAAACAATGCAATGTCCCCTATCTTCCCTTCCCTGAAAACAGTTTATTCTTCATTATTTCACTGTTGGTTTACAGATTTTTAGGTTTTGTATTTTTAAGTTTTCTTTCCTCAACCACAGAGACATTTCATTAAAAGCTATGATTTTTATTTAATCCAAGGAGACTAGAAGCCTAAAGCCTGAAGAAAAGCATCAAACTGTACGAAACCTTCAAAAAGACAGCCAGGACAGGCAAGCTTTCCTATAGCCCACACTCTATTTTTCCCAGGAGCCAGCAAGTGGTATCAAGAGGCCTTGATCGCCGAAGAAATGCTTTTTCCTTTGCTGTCAGCACTAAAATATTTAGTCCAACAGCTGAATATGATGCTCAAGGGTTCACATACAAAGTTTATTCCCAGGACATTTTGGCTAAATAGAGAAGACACGCAGCTGAATATACTACAGAGCATATGCATGTAACTGATCATAGGGAACACATCCCTGTATTTTAGGACAATGCCAAATTATGGCAAATAGAGGCATATCTATAATTAGCACTGCATATAGAGTTTTTATACCATGACAGCAAAATGGAATTTTTAGAGATGCATTTTACTTTACAAAGGTTTTTCTGGCTGAGTACTTGACCTTGCTGTACAATTAGTTGTGAACAGAAAACCTTAAACTAGACAAGAATTGTTCAGCTTGACTTTTAAAATACTTGATCTGAAACATGTCTATGGGAAGCAAAATGTCTGAGTTCACTGTAGACCAAAAACCACAAAACATTAATATGAATGAAAGCTATAGTATCACTTCTAGTTTTGTGCACTTGACAGAAAATGTTCCGTTAGAGCAAGCTTGCTGTGTTGGGAGGACACTGCATTCTGCAGGGTTGATAGAACTAATTGTTACAGCTCAGGATGCTGGAGAAGTGGAATTATTCTGCTCCCTGGCCAGGTAGGCCCAGAAGGAGGGTAGAATGTCAACATTTGGCCGAGATTTATTCTTGTTTAGATTTAGGACTGGAATTTGTCAGGTTCAGCAGAAAGAATGCCATTAGCTTTGACAAGTGTGTGTGTGTGTGTGTACGTGTTGGGTAATCTATTTAGGAAATGTAAAATGCTGCACACACTTCCCATTTTATTGCAAAAAGCTGAAATTGACGGTACCTGTCAAAAACTATCATCTTCCACTCTCTAAAAGAACACTGACCCTTGCTTTCTCCACAGTATCGTTCAGCATTATAGCAGGTCCACCTCTCTTTTAGCTAATACTACTTCAGAAAATGGAAGTGGGGATTGAAAATCTAATTGACCTGATGTCCAGAACATGCTGTATTGAGGTCCAGAAGCAGTGCCTGAAGATTATTGCTACATTTAAGGAGTATTACTATGCCTGGAGTGTGGTATGCATATTTATATTGCTATATGAATAATACTAAATAATAAAGTGGGCTATTTTAAAGGTCTGATGTTATAAAAACAATCAAGACTACAAATGAATGCTTTATACCATTAAAAATGCCTACAAGGAACCCATTGCAAAAGGTAAAATTAACTGCTAAAGAATACAAATGCTATCAGAAAAAATGAACTCTAACAGCTATTGCTCCAGCATTGTGTCCAGAAGGAAAAAATCCCTGAGAAGTTTGGCAGTATTAAAATACTATTTGCAAGATTCCTGAATAGATCTTTTTCTTAACAGTTTTTAAAGCAGAGGAGATTTACTTATTCACAAAAGATACCTGAGCCTTTTGGCATATACACCATCTTCTTCAAGGAATAATTGTACTCTTGTAATTCCTGAAGGCCATGATTAGTTCCAGCTTAGGATTTTATATAATATACTACCTTGTGGTACCTAGTCAACCAAAGGTGTCATACAGACAATTATTATAGTATCTAGAAAGAACATTACATTCTTTATTGTCTAATGTTTCCAAATACATTACCTAAAGAAATTAGCAGAAGTCCACAGCTCATACCTCTTTTTGCTTTCACAGTATATTGTGGTAATTAAATATACAAATGCTTGTAGGAGCAACCTCTAATCCTGGTGCAGCAGCTGGGAAGATTTATTCTTCATTCATTTGCATGTACATGACAATTCAGTAAGGCTCAAGTACTGACTTTACCAGTTTTATATGATATGCCTCATGATTTCCTTGATAACTCTCAATTATACTCTCTCCTCTGCCTGACCTCAGAAACTTTAATCTTTAGTATGAAATTTTGGTCACTGCCATTCTAATTACACTAGTCAGGTGCTACATTTACATGTCCTTTGGAAATTCTCAGTGGTAAAAGGTAAATCCAAAACACACACACATCCCTTGTTATCAATTTCACAAGATTTAATCTGGTATCTGTTTCTAGATTCTCCTTCATTCCTGACAGAGGTTCTTGCCAGCACTGATCTTGACTGCATCATGGAATACTGTAGCACAGACTGTTTAGGAAAGTAATTTATAGGAAAAGTATGCAGACGATTAACTTAAGTGGCATAACAAATCTGGACAACATTGCCACACATTAATAGTGACAATATGCTGGAACATACTAATGTTTAGGACTAAATTAAATAGTAATGGATAGATTGTCTCTACCGGCACCATCCTGTGCATAATAGAGCACACAGCTGTGCCGTGCTGAGAGGAGCTTTGGGAGAGAACCATAACCAAAGACTCAGCCGCTCTAATTCCTCCCCTCCTTGCTTGCAAGGGAAACAACCTCCAGTCTTTCACTCCAGGCAAAAGATGTATTTTCCTGGTGTTGATTATCTGGTTTGCTCTGCTTAATCAATATGCTTCTTGAGGCTCACTGTCCAGAAAATAGTAGCAGTAGTAGTAGTAGTAGCATGGCTGGTAATAGGAGGAAGACGTTCAGAGCACTGTTCTCCACCTCAGAGCTTGCCTAGATGTATTTGGATGGACCACAGTATGACCAGTGTCTTTAAAAGCCAAATTTTGATGCCCTTACAATGATATGTGTCTTGAGTTCATTGATTATAACTTCCTTGCAAAGGTAATCCAGGAACTGACAAGGGGAGATGCTCTTTTGGTTCTGATACTTACAAATGAGGAAGAATTTGGCTGCTGTGACCGTAAGACAGTAGTATTATGACAAAATAACAGAATCACAACTCTGAATTGATGAAGAGCAGACTTTCACCTGTTCAGGGGTCTCAGGAATCAGTTTGGAAAGTTAAGGAAAAGACCCTAGATTCCAAAACTTTAAATTTATTATTTTTTAAACTGGGTTTGCTAACCAAAAAAGTAGTAAGTGACATGCTGCTCTGCATTATTTCTATGGAATAGAAGATGATTAGTTAGGGACATTTTAAATGAGTTTAAAATAGGTTTAAGCTTCCAGGAAATCCAATTCCACGGAAGGTTTAAAAAATTAATCATGTATGATTGTATATGTCCAATGAAGAAGTAAAAATGAATGCATTTCTTGACAAATGGATCATCATACGACTCTCAGTGACTTGCGTGCAGTAGAAAGTTAAATTTATACATCTGCCTAAGGTTAATGAAATGCTATATATGGTCAACTCACCTTTATGGTACTTCAAAAAGACACTTAGAAATGCTCAGAAGAGCAATTGTCATTTGAAATAGGAGATAAGGAGAGCAATTCTTTTTGTCCAGTCACACTGCTTAGCAATCTGCAGGTGATTCAATTCCACCGCCGGTCCGACCAGGGAGGAGAGAAGGAAAACCAGCAAAAAGGGAAAAGCTGTTCCACGGCTGTACTGGAACGGTGTTTGAGTATTTTACAGTTTGTGGTGCAGGACTGATGTTGATTGACAACATCTGCACGGGGAGGGATCAGCTGAGGCGGGTGTTCAGAAGTGACATGAAGTGTCAGCATGTTCAGGAAATCAAAATATAAACACGGTGAAACATACACAGACACCAACTGAAGTGCAAGCATAATAATACTAAAATGCATTTTTAATGTGGGCTTTTTTTCCCCAGAACAATTTGTCTTTATACTTTCCTTTACATGCTTACCCCCCCCCAAAAAAAAAAAAATCCTGTATTCAGGAGATGAACACGAATCATTTCCGTGCGAC
>VZRE01001327.1:263921-436820 GCA_013396775.1 Cephalopterus ornatus
GAGTCGAAGGGTCAGAAAGTTTTGTTCGCAAGTTACACGCTTGGCGCGGGAATTGGGGCGTGGCAGTGGGTTTTTGATAAAGGGGCGGGCAAGGTGAAAAGGAAGAGGGAAAGAAAGAGATGGATTAGAGGGTAGGAGAGGGAGAAAGGATAAAGAGAGGAAAAGTGAGAGAAAGAAAAGAGAAAAAAAAGGAGATCATCAGTCCTGGTTCTAGCCGATGGGATGTTCAGGGTCCTGGGGATACCGCCTTGGCTTGTTGGGGGTACCTTTTTATGGACAGGTTTCCCCACCCTGGAGACAGGTTCCTCGCTTTCTATAGGAATTAGTCATCATGCGCAGCCCGCTTTTTCAGATCTTACTGGAAGTGGGTCAGGGAGCTTCAGGGCTCTTGGGTGGTCTTGATCCCCACCCCCTACAGTCCCTGCCCATTTCTTGGCCTCTTTCCTGTGCTTGCACTGTGCTGTGCTGTGTTTATCTCCAGGAAATAAAACAAGGAAAAGCCCTGCCTCGCATGTCCCCCTTCTCCAGTCACATCTTATTCTTTCCCACAGCGTGGTCTTACCCACAGTCCTTGTCTGTTACTACCAGTGGTCCTTGGCTGGTTCCACAGCCATCCAGCTGTCGGTGTTTGAGACATACACATTGGCCCTTTCTGGGATTCTACAGCGGGGTACATGGGAGCGCTTCAGCCCTGGCGTTCTCAGATTTGAGCAAACAGGGCTGAAAATTTTGTTCCTCTGCCATGACTGATGATGTGATACCTGTGGTGTTTTCAGCCACTGTGCAGGTGGTGTTATTGCAGGTGGGTTTGAATGTTGATGGTTTCATAGAGCTCTGCTTCAGCAAAGTAATTCTCACCTGACACTTTGTAATGTGGGGAGAGTCTGGGTTAGTCTGGAGTGGAGGCAAAGTGCCTCCGAAGTCTCTTGTGCTGTACTGTGCTCTAGAGGAAAGGGTGATGGGACTTTATCCCAGTCCTTCATTCTAGTCACTTCGATTAGTTCGTGGAACAGTGAATTCCTGTTGGAAAAGAGAATTATGAAAAATACATGGATCACTGCTTAAAGCCCTAGATGGTGAGGTTTTCACATTTTTAAAATGGTTTAGAAGTCATACTTGGATTACTTAATTGTGCTGTCGCTACAATATTTTTTCTTCTTTAAAATAAAATTTTAAAAATTACAGTTCTCCAAGTCATTTATTCATTGTTACTACTGTCTGGGACTTTGGTTTTTTTCAACAGGAGAGTCTTTCTGTGTATTGAGCGGCAAGCTGTGTAATCTTAAGAAGCTAGCTCTGAAACTCATTATTGTCACAGTCATTCTCCCTGTGGAATGTTAGCAGGGAAGTCCTAGTGAATTTTGTCAAGTCTTTGGACCTTCTCACCTGGGATAAAAGTTGCAGCTGGGGTTAACATGGCTTGCTGTGTAGCCGTGAGTATTGTCATATTCTTAGTAAGGTCCAGAGACTGATATAGGTCTTCAGAGGACGAGAATCTGGATTACTGATGAAATTTATTCTTCAACCAGGCCTTTCAGTGGAGAATGCAGTAGTTTTTAGGCATATCTGCATTGTGAACTGTTAGCATACAGTTGGCAGTAGAAGCTATTTTAGAGTTTCTCTGGATGGTGTTATGTAGATACTGGAAGAAAGAACAGCGTACATAATGCATTCACAGCTAAGGAATTCAGAAGGAGCTCAAGTTGAGTATAAACAAGTTCTAAAATTTTGCCAGAGAGAAATAGCAAAACCAACTGTAGCGCTGTGCATCTGTTCCTCTGGCACCCTACAGGGTAATGAGGCCTTCTTGCCGTGGTGCAACGGAGCAGTAGTAGGAGAAGCAAAGTCCAACAGCAGCATCCATCTCTTGGGGCTGAAAGAGCTTTGTTCAATATCCTACCCTGAATCTTTGTTGTGAGTTGTCCAGGATATTAGCTGAAGTCACTTGTTCGTGGTCATTTTTATTCTTGTAATTGTTTTGCAAAAGTGTTTGAAGGGATGGAAGAGCAACAGTGGAAGCATGGAGAGTCTGTTCTCAAAGATAACAGCAAGAGGTCATTGTCAATACGTACTCAAGAAGATCAATTTGAATACCATATAGTGATGTTTCTGTTAGTGAATCTGTTTGCTCTGGTACAATTTCCTATGAAAAACTCTGCAGTCATAGCTTTGTATACAAATCAAAAAAGTTGCTGTAAAATAAATTACACAAATTGACATAAAAATTGTGTCAGTATGGAGAACAGTGTCTAGCTGAAATTACTTTTAATTCACTGTTGAAAAGCAAATTAAATTTCATAGGAAGGTAAGACGGGAAGGAAAACATTAGATTATGAAATCAAATTGGTTGCAGTTAGCTTATAATATAATCCCAGTTCAGAATGTTTCTGAGTCCATGTAGAGTTAATTAGGTGGTTTGCTCTGAGGCCTTATTCTGTCTTCCATACCAAACAATCATTTATTTCAAGTCAAGAATTTTTATTTGAGGGAAAATTTAGTTTCAGAAATATTTTTGTATACTTGGTTATTATACTTGCATATCCTACTTCTTAGTAGCATACAGCACTAAAAAAAAAAAAAACAAAACCAAATCAAATCTTCTTAAAATGAAATTTTTAGTTAAGCAACTTACATTTGTGTGTTTATTTAAATATAAGTACATAATTCCTATTTTGCTGCTCTATGACTAAGCATGGATTAGTTAAAAAATGCCATCCAACCCATATCAACAAATTGTTTTCTCTGTGCCTTTTATGATTACGCTGTAGGTTTCCAAGGCAAAAGACTGTAAAGCCCTTACTGTGTGTCTAAAAGCTAAGTTATGAGGAGAGCAACGTATTTTTCATTTGACCAAGAAGGGTGTTTTCACTGATGGTAGAAGAACCAGTGTATAAAATCCAAATTCTGTGCAAGCAGATGTGTTATAGCATTTGTACAGGTGACTCTTGCAGCCCATAGTCAGATGTACTAGAGTTGTGCTGAAATTTGAAAGTGATGCATTTGAAATTCTTTTTTTTATAAGTTTTTTTTCCTACTTCGTAGAAGGAGAAGCCATAGTGCTAAGAACTACATGAGAACTAACCATATTTTTTAAGTATGGTTAAGCTGGCAGAGCACTGTGGATTAGAAATTTGCAAAAATAATATCTCATTCTTCCTTGTTTCTTCTGCTAAAAAGTTAGGGCTGCTGGAGAATTCAGTATTGAAGGATTAGGCAGCAGGTCTCTGTGTGCTAACAGTATGTGATATATACCTCTGAACATACTGGGTGTTAATTCATATACTTTATCGTATTTTGTTTGCCACATGCTTAGGTAAATCCAGTCTTGCAGTTGCCTTTCTAATGCTTACATTTCCTTATACACATTTCTGAAAAGAATTAAGAAAATTCAGGTTTTGCAGAATTAGCATAACTTTTTTATGAGTTTTCTTTGTCTAAGAGGGTTTATTACTGAAAACGGAACTACACAGTAAAATTAAAACACTGAGATCAGCAGAATAGCGTGGGATTGATGACTAACCTTTGGGAGCCGATTCATTGAATAAAGAAAGGGACAGATGTTACTTTAATCTTTTATTTCTTTATTTTTTCCTCTTGGTTCTTAACAGAATGCTTTTATTTAAAACCCACATCTTGGAAGTTTCTTAATGGCATTTTTGGAGGGGTGGGAAGGTCATTTCTGTCATAATTGGTAATCAGTGTGTATGTATTTATTTATTTATCCCTTATGAGTCTGAAATAAAATGCAATTTCAAGCAATAGGAGACAAAAATGATTGTGGTAGTAGTTGTATTAGCATGCAGTAAATGAACTGCTGCCTTCCACAGTGATAGTGAGTTGCTTTCATTTAATATTGACGTGAAAGGAGTGCATTTAATTAAAGCTTTGGACTTTGCATTTCAAAGCACCAGGCTAGCCTTGACTGATTCTTTTAAATACACAACTGAGTTAAGTGAGTGTGGAAAAGGAAACTGAGTCAAGATGGACTTAAAGGACCTACTGGTTAGTACTTGAAGTTGCCACTAATTTTATGAGAGTCCATGTCAGTAAAAGACAAACTGTGCAATCTCTCTAACATTGATTCCAATTAAGTTTTTCTCCCACAGGTATAATTAGGATATGTTCACACCATAGCAAACATACAAGATGCTTTGTATGACAAGTTATCGCTTCTTTGCTACTACGTGGCAAGTGACTCTTCTCTAACCTGCTCATAACGCAAATAATTACTGATTCCTCCACTGTTTCACACAGTTGAACTGCTGCTTTCTAGCCAAAATTGACAGAATCACAAAATATTCTGAGTTGGAAGGGACCCACAAGGATCATTGAGTCCAGCTCTTAAGTGAATGCTTGGCATTATTAGCACCATGCTCCAACCAACTGAGCTAATCTTAGGGTCATAAGAGGAATGACTGTAAACCAATATTTCTCAGGTGGCTGTACCTCACTTCAGAATGTGGGCAAACTTTCATGCCTCTCTGACTTGAGCTTTGCATCACTTTTATGAAGTTTTTTGGCTTGTCTTCATTTTCCTATTGATCCTACATCCTGCTCTTATTCTAGAGCTGCTGCCTCGTTTTGTTTTTACCTGCTATTTTCCAGGCGGCACTAGCTTTCCACTAACTGCTACTGCTTTCCACTGAGATTGAAATAATGCATCCCAGCAGACATGGCTGATTCTGTCAAAGACCCTCAGGGGTCTCTACACTGTGCTCCCACATTACTGTGCAAACACATGCTATTTCTGCACTAAACTGACTGAATCCTGGTATTATTTATCAGCCCGTTCTCGTGCTTGATCTTACCTGTAATGAGGTGTCTGCTGCTAATGCCTTGTTGCAACCTGTATATCTTTTTGTAAACTGCTGATTTAAACCACGCTTTCAGAGACAAAGTAAGTATAACTTAATCTGGACAAGCACAGGCTAATAAATATATTTTTTTTGCCTGTGTGATCTATTTCACACATTGTTGAGCTCTTAATTGACTATAACCACTTAGTAAAAGATTCATGCCGTCACTCTGAATCAAAGTCAAGGAAACTCTTGAATATTAATCTATGGTCACAAATCACATAACAGAATAATATAGAATTGCTATAGGGTTGTGGTATTATCAGGAAACCTTATGGTTCCTGTCTAAACAGAGGAATTAAAGGAATTCTTTTTAAGGTTCAAATATTGAGAGCCTGGGAAAACTTGATTTGTGAGAAGAAATTAGAAGAGTTTTAGTTTAGGGAGGAGGTGAACCGTATGCTTGACTGTTTTACATCTTATACCATTTAAGCTAACATGCTTAAGTTTTTTCATGGTCTAAAGATTAAGGGAAATTTGGTGGAACTGAAAGGAACAACAGACATAAAACTACTACATTATTTTTACATTCAGAAATTAATGCTAATATCCAGACTGAAGAGTACACTGAAATGGAAAAGTTCTGTTACTAAAATGGGATAGACAGGCTAGTTTTTAAGGCCAGAATTCCTCCAGTCTTAACTTTGGAGCTTCAGTTTCAGTATGTTTAGTGAGTTGTTGTTTTTTTTTTGGTCTTTTTTTTTTTTTAATAGAAACCTCTAGGCAATTGCAATCTTATGCAAATATCTAGGACAGCTCACTCAGGTAGGCGGGAGGTAGGTACTTAGTTATAATCTTTAGGATCCAGAAGCTAGATACAGAGGAATACAGCTGCTTCTGCATGAGCTCAGGGCAGGCTACAACTTTTTCTGTACTGAGCTCAATACTACAGGCTGCAGTCACAGCCACTCTCCTTCAGAGCCAAAGCTGTAGGAGCCACTGGGTGCAATCGGTGCCGACATCTTGTAGAGCTGCCTGTTTGCGGGCAAAGTTGTCAGCCCATGTTCTAGCCCATACTAAACCAACTCTAGGAAGGCTTTAAAAACATTATTTCCAAACTCTTCCCCTACTCCCACTCTGTTTAGAAATGAGATTGGGTATGATTGAAGACAAAGAATTTTAGCCCCAGGAATCTTAGTAGCAAAGGCAGCTTGGCTCCAGATCCAGTTTTTAGGGCACTCGCATTGAAGTTTGAGCTTTAAGTCCTTCTGTCAGACTTGTTTGTACAAAATGGATAAACCAGTTACTGGGTAATTGCAGAAGTAAGTCATATATAGAAGAGACAGTCTGGTGATAAAAGCATTTTCACTGTCATTATGCTTTGAATTCAAGATAAACAAGCCTAATCTGATTTCTCAGGTTTCCCGGGGAAAAATACAAGGCATTATTGAACTGTCATAAGAAAAGACAGGTAATGCCACAGATGACTATTTCATTTGTTTCAAAAATTATATGTAAGCTTTTCAGAAATGGAGAGCTCGTTACCCTTCCTGAATTCTGCAAACATGTGAGAAGTCAGTCCCTTCTTCAAGGTTTACCTCAGAACTTTCATTGGCATCTTGATCAGCGTGGATACTTATTATTGTCCTTCTTGAAACGCCTAGCTTTTTTTCAAACACTGTGGAAGAAAATACATCTGTCCAGAGAAGAGCAACCAGGCTGGTGAAGGGACTTGAACACAAGTCCTATGAGGAGGGGCTGAGGGAGCTGGGGTTGTTTAGCCTGGAGAAGAGGAGGCTCAAGGGAGACCTCATCACTCTCTACAACTACCTGAAAGGAGGTTGTAGCCAGGTGGGGGTTGGTCTCTTCTCCCAGGCAACCAGCAGTAAGTCAAGAGGGCATGGTCTTAAGCTCTGCTAGGGGAAGTTTAGGTTGGATATTAGGAAGAAATTAAATTATTTATAGAGAGGGTAATCAGACGCTGGAATGGGCTGCCCAGGGAGGTGGTGGATTCTCCATCCCTGGAGGTTTTTTAAGAAGAGACTGGATGTGGCACTTAGTGCCATAGTCTAGTAACTGTGGTGGTAGTGGATCAAGGGTTGGACTTAATGATCTCAGAGGTCCCTTCCAACCCGGCTCATTCTATGATTCTATGATACTGGAGTTTTGAGTCAGCTCTTCATGTTTTTGTAATAAACAGATACTTCCTGTTACAAACTATGTTGAACTAGTCTGCACAAGTAATTTCAAGTAATCCTGAATAGTTGTCTACCTTGTGTTTTTATCATTACATACTATGAGCTGATTTCAGTGTATGTTCACTGATTTGCTAGCAGGTAGTTCCAAGTTAAATCTGATGTGTTGGCATGGGTTAATGGGACTGAACTATAAAAATCTAATGTAGCCTGAGGAATACAGAACTTACTTTCATCTTTCTTGTAAATTATATATGTAATGTCCACATCAGACATCAGAAATACTTGTTAAAGTAAAAGGCGCATTTATATCAAATTAGAGTTTGCATGTTATTCTGATTCCTGTTTTTCTGCTTTAGGCCAGAACTATGATAGCAGTTGGACTTGGTGTTGCAACTGTTGCATTTGCAGGTAAGCTAAATTACCAGCTGAATGTGGAACTCTCACTTGTGAGCTGCTGTTTCAGAAAGGGTTAATGAAGTTTTTATGGATATAAAGAGTGGAAAGTAGAAAGGTTGCTTGAGAGTATTAAGGAGAATTGTGTCTGGTTATAGTTCCTGTCCTTTCAAAGCCATATTTTCAAAAATTCTTTTTGAAAAGTGGAGAAAACTGGAGAAAGTAATTTTATAGACAGCAGCTAAAATATTCCATCTGCTTTTTGTCTGCAGAATGTAAGGTGAAGAGTTCATGTTATTTACTTTAATAAGACATTGCAGTGTGGAGGCTTTTTAATACAGAAAAGCACAAGAAGGTCTTGTGATGTGAAGGTGATTCTCAACAAATTCAAATAGAGAAAAACAGATGATTTAAGTGATTACAGTGATTTATCGCACTAAACTCTTTCCATAGGACTTTGTTTATTACCTAAACTCTTTGCATCTGGACTGTGTGTTACTCTGAAAAACAGGTTCTAGCCTGAACACAGGACATGAGTTTAGCATGGTTTATTCCTTGGGTTACTTGTTCTGGATAACTGGTTTTGAAATACACAAATTGATTTCTATTATTTTCATTATACAAAAGCAATGTGCAAGTGCATACACCAAGAATAGATTTAATAGATGAACAAGTTGCACAAAACTTAAGCAGGTGTTTGGTGGGTACAGTTGTGTTGTTGTGATTCGGGAAAGACAAGATCTTTGGTGATGTACAACCATTAAGCAGTTGGTTTATGTGCCTTTATAGAAGCAGAAGAGGAACGTTCATAGAATTTCTTCTGCTGATTGAGCTGAAGAATTAATAGTAACTGTCAAAGTAAGAGAAAAAAGAAAGTGAGGTAATAGTACATCACAACTTTCCAACTGAGATACTCTTAACAGTGTTTTAACTTCTGTGTTGACATAGGCATAGGCTTAGATCACTGAAATAACTTGTGGACACATTGTGTATTTTAAGAATGAAGAAAAGATGCTATTTGAATGAAGCAGAGCCACATTTCATAAAAAGTTTTTCCACTGTGTGCAATAATAAGTTACATTGCTAACGAATAGTTAATCACAACATAATTGAGGAGAGGGGATTTATGGGGAAAATCTTCCAGTAACATGACATAAATCTTGATTCTGAAGTTGATAGACCTGCTCTGTACTTCTGAGAACACAGTCTAATAGAGTGCCTTCTAGCCTGTCCTAGCTATGGACATTCACTACCAGCAGGGAATTGAATGGCTCTGAATCCCAGAAGATCCTCTCGTTGTAACAAAATAAAAAATGCAGTACTTACAAAGTGTGTGATTAAGCATACAGCATCACAACAAGAAATGTGTAGTACATAGATTTCTTTTGTTTGAAGACATAACCTTTGAACAGTATTTAATTAATGTGTATCCAAAGCTAATGTTTCAAACTGCCCTTTTTCTTAAAGTTCACAAGGCAGATATCTTCATTTATCATATTGAAATGTATTTAAATCTATTTATTTAGTGAGTTAAATAGTGAGTAAACACAATGGATCTTTGCAGTCCATAACTAGGTGTTTAGATGAAGTATATTAAAATTCTTCTCCCAATAGTTTGTGATTTTTTTTAAACCAAAATTTTTCCTGATGTAAGCTGATGAAGATAGGTTGGAGGGTTTTTTGTTTGTTTGTTTTAGTGAGTATTGGTTATAATTTCATTTAACTTCCATCTTTTTCAGGTCGTTATGCTTTCCACCTTTGGAAACCGTTGGAGCAGGCAATTACAGAGACAGCAAAGAGGATTTCAACTTCTGTAAGTTTAGGTATTACTTTATGCTAAGTGTATGATTTTGTATTTCTAGTATTCAGAAAGGAGACACTTTATGTTAAATACAGGAAATGCCACACAGTTTATTTTTTACCCAGGATAGGGCAGCTCCCTATTGTGTATGTTCTGGTGTATTGTCTGCTATATTTTAAATCACTGCGGAGGAAGATATATCAGAAGATGTTTGTAAGTTTGATAAACAGCTCTAGTTTTTCTGCCAATGTTCCTTGCTTTGGAACCCTAGCAAGTGTATGATACTTATCATACACTTACTTAACAGTAAGTGTATGATAAATTGTTGAAGTGTACTGTGAGACAATCGCTAATTCCTAAAGATTGTAAAGTGGTGACATGCAGTTTTGTTTCAAAAAGCTAAAAGTAAAAGAATTTAGTCTTTTAGATACAGTGTTAAAAGTCAAGAAGACAAATTGATCAACTTCTAGGAGAGGTTGCCATGGAGATGAGGGAGCTTGTGTTCTGGTTTGCTTATGAGTTGTCTTTTTTTAATTCCCCAGCTAATTTGAACTTTTAACCAAGTTTTTGTTTTTTTAATTTTGCTTTACATATTTAAAAATATAATAATAAGATAAAAACTCAAGAGGTAGAGTGTTATGAGAGGAGGATATGCAGGGAATATTTGAGAGCGTTTACTTTCTGCTTCAGTGGCTGTGTTTTCCACTGGTAAATAAATACATATGTTCCATTCCCATTTGATTAAAGTGATTCCCAGTGAGGTAGGTGTCTGCTTGTGGCAGTGTGTTCCTTCAGAATTCGTAGTCTCTGAACTCGTATCCCAGCAAAGGAATACAATTCCCTTCTTGATGCTGATGGGTGAGTATGATCAGGGAGTAGTTGTTACAGATTATTAGTTCCTGAAAAATAGATTAAAGGCAGATTTTTTAAAAATGTGATCATTAGCACTGTACCTACTAATGTTAGGCCAGTTGCAACACAGAGCCCATCTAGACAGACACTGTGGTCCAAATTCATTTGCCGTCTGTCCTTGGTGTTCATGTGCTGAAGCAGGAAGCTTGATCAAGGCAAGCTTCCTGGGGAGGAGAAGACTCAACTGTCCTCTTGGGGCTAGTTCACATTTGTTCTTTGTTGTGATGTGTGTCAGCCAAAAACGGTGGTCCTGGATTTGTTTTTTGCTCTCTGTCCCTCTATTGCATTGCTGTTGTGAGACCAATGTCAATTTTTTTTTTCTTTTTCAAAGTAATCTTTGAGAGATTCCCAGGTTGCCTGCCAAAACAGCAGAGGGGACTTTAGGTACTGTGAATTAAATTGCTTTCACATGATACGGATACAGTCTGACTTGAAGGCTTGCTAGATGTATCTAGCAGTTCATGTGGCTTCAAAGTAGGGAGTGCCTCAATCTTCACTCTCCCTTCCTAGCAGTTATACTCCAGCAATTCTTTTTCTATCCATTTTTAGATATAGGCTAGAGAATCTATATTCAGATATGTTCACATGAGAAAGCAGGCAGTGGCTCTTTTTAACACATTGAAATATGACATGCTACTGCACTGAGAGGTGTCTGTTCCTTGGCAACTGTACCCCTCAATACTGGCTGAGCCAAGTTCGTTACATACCTATCTCATTTTTACCACAGTGACTTTTGAGGCCTGCAGAATTCATGAAAAACTGTAAAGAGCAAACCAGGCACTTCTGCATTCTAAGTGTTCCTAGTCCCTGGAGCAGTATCTTCTGTCTTACTTACTCTGTCTTCCTGCCTTACTGCCCAGAATTGTGGGTTGATTATTCCAGTAGAGTGTCTCCCTTCTGCTATTCTATTTTTTAACTTGAAAATACAACTTTTCAGTGTAAGATGAGATTTGCTGAATACAGTAAAAACTCTCTTCCTGTTTGCTATTAACTGTATGTATTTGTCAGCTTTACATTTGTGAGGATAGTAATAGTATTTTTCTTCTACAACTGCTGTTCAAATTTAAGACCCTTATATAATTCTTAGCCAAGATTATTTGATTTTTACTAGTCTACAGCTGCTACTTTCTTGGATTGTTTTTTTTTAATGTTTTTTCTTCTCCAACTAACAATCAATAGAGAAAATAGAGAAAACTTTAGATACAGAGGTTCTCTATTTAAGTGCTTATTGTCCAAACTTCTTATTTTAGCAGCTTCACATGATGTTGTTTTCGGAATTTGAAGCTGCTGAGTATAATTTGTGAATTAGCATTATCATCACATTTCTTGACAACATATTGCTCTTTAAACTATGCTGACTAAGAATATCAACCAGTTAGCACTTCTGCCTGTGCTTACTGGAGAAAACATCTCAAGACCTTTCGTGTTTAGGCTTCGCTGCTTTTTTGTGGCGTTCGAAGGCACTGAACTTGGTCGCTGTAATTTCCAGTGGTTATTTTAGCTTTCTAGAATCAAATCTTGTCCTTCATTGTCTTTTTTTTTTTTTTGAGTCTATGAAGCAGCTGCCTATTCAAAAGCTATCTTATTCTCTCAGTGAGCCCCCACTCCTTCCCCATTTACAATTCTTTCCCTCCTTTGTTTGCAGTAGAAGTCACCATTCATGTTGGTCCCTCCCAGTCACACAAGATAATGCAGACTCTGTTTATTCTTTCTTCCTGCTCACTAGTAAATGACTTCAAAAAGGTCAAGTTGAGCAATTACAAAGTGATCATTTAAAATGCTGCTTGCCATATCCTGAGTACTTGACACTTCTTATTTACTTAACTAAGTGAACAGTCAACAAGTGCATTCATCTTTTAGTCAAAAATAGTAAGTAAAGGCAAGTAAAAGTGTTATGTTTTATTCTGAAGTTCTACCTCTCATTTAACTTCAACTTAAAGCAGTTACTTCATATTTAAGAATATATATTTGTAAATGCTGTTGTAATTTAGCCTTGAAGTTTTCTGCCATTTTTATTTCAGTGGAGAAAGACATTAGAAGAAACACTGTCATTTCCCCTTCATGAAAAGTCATAATGCTCACTTCCAGAGAAATGCTTTTTCAGTTTGAGCCTAGCTTTGTCTCTGTCATCACAAATGTCAGTGACACTGTTTTGTTTCTGGGTGTACTGGCAAGAGTCTGTTGCCAGTAGAAGGTGCATGACACTAAGTAGTCAATTGGCTATGAATGAATAAATGCCATTAATGTTAATACGTCCTTAAAATGTGAAATAAAAAGGCAAGTATTTTAGTAGCGTTCATTACCTTTCTCTGTTGAATTAATGATATTGAAGGTTGATAGATAGATAGATAGATAGAACAAAGATATTGAAGACAGAAACAGCAATTCTAGGCCAAATGAACTGTCAAAATACTCAAATCCCACAATCCTGAAAATTCTGTGTTCCGTAAGAAAAGGATGTCTTCTACAGCAGTTCATTAGACTTTTGCACTGTGTTTTCCTTATTGGATCTGATTCTGCTCAGACTCATAGAGTTCTGGATTAAGAGTAAGGGTAGCAACCATCTCTCTTGTTCTTAATTGAAAATCAAGTTTCCAGAGAACAGCGTGATTTGTGGGCCATTTTTTTTTTTTTCCCCGTAACTAAATTTAAGGAAGCTGATGTTAGCAAAATTATACTTTGTATTGTATAACAGCTTCTAAATAGTTTATTATTGTAGTTTGAGGTTTATGTTTGGTTTTTTTTCCTTCCAGTGTTTGTTACCTTTTCAAAGGAGGACTTTATTGATGCTGGAACAACAACATATAGCCTTTTCAAAAAAATTCACTACTCCATGTAATGGTCTCAGTTTTGGTGTTTTCAGTCTCTTAACTGGCATGGAAACAGTGATCATGCTTTTCCTGTGCTATGCTGGAAGAAGTATCT
The DNA here is from genome assembly GCA_013396775.1 of Cephalopterus ornatus. NCBI lineage: Eukaryota > Metazoa > Chordata > Aves > Passeriformes > Cotingidae > Cephalopterus > Cephalopterus ornatus. The sequence goes on from VZRE01001327.1 coordinate 276,947, forward strand.
TGAAGATGTCATGTTCCATATGCATTGGATTTTCCTAGCTGATTGCTTTTGTGAAAATTTGCAAGACTGAATACACATTTGCAAAGCAAGTGCAGCCATCTTCTGTCCCTCTCCCTGTCCCAAACCTGTTAATAGCATTTTTTCAGGAAGGAGAATTTGCTTACATAAGTTGCTAAGCAGTAATAATGTGCAAGAAAATTAAGTAACTTAAATTATAGCCTCCCCTCCCCCCCAAATAGTACAAAGAAATGGAGAGCTCATTTCAGTGATTTTTTCAGTACTGAATTTTCTTTGCGGTTGCTGGAGTTAATAAATAATCAAGTATCTAGAATTGCATGCTCACTGTAGAGTTCTCACAGCAGAAAAATATCATTATAGCTGTTACTTAAAATTTACAATGAAGAAAAAATGCTTTAGTTTGAGTAGCATGCAAAAGTTATTTCATTAGAGAAGTAGAAATTTGCCAAGGTGTTTCCTAAAATGAATGCTCAATGTTTCTCCCCCTTTTTTCTAACCAGTGGGAAAAATGGCTTTTATATCTGATTTCCTTTTACTATAAATTTTGTTTGGGATGAAGATTTTAATTTAAGAATTGATTATTCTTGTTACATCTTTCATTTCTGAGGGAAAAAATTTTTTTCTTGAAGACTGATTCAACAAACTTCTTTGTTTATGTACAAAAGGACACACATACCAAAATTTCTTTTTTCATTCCTCTTGGAAGTGAATCGAATCAAGGCTTCCTGAGGTTAGAACAGTGTTAAGAAAGTAGACTCTAAAAACAGGAAAAAATATTTCTGAATGTTAGCCTGTAGCCATCCCTCCCTATTCTTACATTTCAAATAGTACTTTAGATGAAATCTGCCAAGAACAGAGACAAGTTGTGGTAGAGATAATTCAAATATTGCTCTTCTCTACGTGAATAGTGAACCAGAGTTCTCCTGTGTTAGAGTTGTGTATCAGAGTTGAAGAGCAGAGAAGAATTAATCTTTTCAGGAAACCATCTGCACCTAGGCTGCTTTGGGAGAAGCTCTGGAAAAATCTTTCAGAGGACATTAAACTGTGCTTTTCTCTCCTGGCTGTAGTAGTTGTTTGGCATCACTGCGAATTTCTGTGCAGTTCTGCCTCCTCAAGGGTGTTATCTGTTGACCATTAAATTATTAGCATCATTTCCTCTCAGAGAACCGGAGAAGCCCTGTGTGTTCCCTTCGTGTTACAAACTCTGACCTGTAATGTCCATGTGCATTGTTACAGACCTGGTTTGTGTTACCCTGTAGCTATAGAAGCCATTCTTCAACAGTTTTTTGTTTAGGCACTGCCTAGAGTGACTTGATAGTGTTACAGTAGTGGTTGTTTTGTGCATGTTTTGCGGTGGAAAGAAGGAAGATAAAACTAGTTTTGGATCATAACAGTACACGAGAAAATCTTTTCTGTGGCTGTATGTGACTTTTTGTTAGCAATAGGTAAAGTATTTCTGAACCACACTTTTGGAAGAATGTCTCTTCTAAGTTTAATTAAAGGCTTTGCATAGGTTTCATAGACAGAGCCCTTTAAATGCTTTAATGCTTTTGAAATTACATAAGAGAGTTTGTGTAGACATAAGGCAAAATTCTCACTGAATTTGAATGGCTATATTTAGTGAGAAGAGTGTTTTATTAAGGGCAAGGCATATTTTTCCTTGGGGGTAAAAGGAACACTTGAAAATAATCTCAGCTCTCAGGCCAGACTTCCCTTTGATAGCAACAAAAGAAGCTTATTTTTGCCCAGTTGATAGGTTTTGTGTTGAGGAAAAAAAAATCAGTCTTGTTGAGTGATTTCTGTGTGCCAGCTCCCCAAGGCAGGCTGTCTTGGAGCTACATCTGCTACCTCTGAGACTTAGAGAAAGGTTTACTGTGAGATCACTGCTAACCATTGGTGGTGGTTCAGTAAATTATTTTTTTTAAATTTAAAATAGATCTATAGTTGACAAATATGTCTTTGACCCATTTCCTGTGACAATTAATTGTTGTAATGTTTTACTCTCATCTCCACCTCCTCTTTTTAATTTTTTCCCCACTGTTTTTTCTTCCCTTCTTAAAACAGTGGATAAAGTCTCACATGACAAGAAGTTTAAAAAAATTAACTCAGATCCTGTATCTAATCACTGTCAGTCATTGGTGTGGAGGGAAAGATGTAAAGGTAAAAGTTGGTTAGGATTTCCTCATATCCTTTTACTACTTTCCCGTGTTCCTCATCTCAGTGATTTTTCTGAAACAGAGGTTGTGGCTTTATGCTAAGCCTTTTAATTGTTTCTGTGTTTTAATTTTCAGGTTTCCTTTAAAGAACTCATATATTTTTTAAGTAAAATTCCTTCAAATGGAAAAAAGATACTGACTTTTCATCAATATATTGTATTTATCTGTTCCTATCTCTATTGTTGTTTTTACTTACTGTCTCTGTAGAAATATTTGGAGTCATTGTCAGTAATTTCCTTGAATGACAATACTTTGTCATTTTTTGTTGTGATGGTACCTATGCTGTCCTCAACAAGTCTCCCAGTTTCCCTCCCCTGCCCTCCCCAATACAAACACTGTACTACTCTGTGCTAGTATGTACTTTGATTCTGGACTTTTTTGCCCGAAGGCAGGATTTTAATGGTTGTAGATATTAATATCTCTTATTAACAGTAGAAGACTGTAAAAACACAGATAGGAAGATTTTGAAAAAACAGTTATTTTTAAGTCAGTTTTTGCATGTGTTAACACTCAGGAGAAGTCCTTTCATATTATCTGGTTTGTAGTCATTCCATGCCTTTGAAATAAATTATAGATGAATGTAATGCTCTGAATAAGGTCATATAAATACGATTGAGTTCCTGACACCTTGTACATGAAACTAATTATTGCTTTTTTTCCCCTTTCTTCTTTTTAGAGTTTTTCATCGTACTATAAAGGAGGATTTGAACAGAAAATGAGTAGGCGAGAAGCTAGTCTTATTTTAGGTGTAAGGTAGGTGTGTTGCATCAGTATGTTTTAGTTTAGCAAGTATTGAATGAAGCAGATGCATGTTGCAAGAATGTGGAATACTCATGCCAAAACCATGTAAGAGACTTTTTTTGTAAGAGACTTCCAATGGCTTATAAATTATTCTAATATTCTGCTTAAATTAAAAAGCAAACAATAAAATGCTCGTAAACCATGTGATTTGTGTTTGTATTGGAGGCACAGTAACATACTGCAGTGGAGGAATGTTCTTGCTGTGCCCCGAGTCCCTTTCTGCAGAGCCGCTCCCCAGCCTGGCATTCCTCAGCCTCTACAGCTGCAAGGGACACTTCCTTCCCAAGCACTGAGCTCTGTGCCTGTCCTTGTGGAGTTTTGTGAAGGGTTCCTGTCACCCCACTCCTGCAGCCTCCCCAGATTCCCTTGAGTGTCAGCCCTGCCCTCCAGCATATTGATTTTTCCCACCAAGGTTATAGACTCCTCAGCCAGTTGATGTTGAAGGCAGCATGATGTTGGTGTGACTCAGGTTGTGAGTCAAGGAAAATGTGATTTTTGACATTATGTATTGTTTTTATAGTCATTAAGAACTTTTAGAGACCAGTCTAACTGTGGGATAAGCAATACCTCCTAAACGAAGCAAATTTAACGTAAACAATTTTCACATTTGCTTCTCAGAGCAGACCTGCAGGATTTTCTGTAATATGCAACTGCCACTTTTCCCTAGTTATGCATTGGCCATCAGCGTTTCTAAATGCGGTATATCAGCTTTCCTTTTTAGTATGAAAAAACAGCTTTACAAATCAAAATATAGATGATTATTATTTTCAGTTGTCTGACAACAAGTCGTTTCATTTGTGTATTTATATGGTTCAAGGCCTTTCACCCTCTGTTTGATTCTTACTTTCTAGTCTATTTGCTGTTCCACTGGAGTATTCTTTTCTTGTGCAGTTCAGTGAACTATTTTTGCAACATACCCTAATTTCACTGTCAGAATAATAATTAGAGAGGTTGTTTACCTCAGGAATTTAGTTAGGCTGATACCTTACATTCAAACTATATCTACAGAAGGATTAATTAATTGAATCATCGCTGATTAAGAAGTCACCTGAAGTGGAAAACACTGATTGATTTCTGCATACTAACAAATTATAAAAATCTAAAGCATTCAAACTGTCCTTTTGCATGTGATAGCCCTACTGTGTTGGCATACTGCATCCGTAAGTGGTTATTTGTCTGGTAAGGGACGTATTTAATTTAGGCCGAGTACATATTTTATGTATCTGTCATTGAAGGAAACAACATTATGTAGGTAGCACCTGTAAATCAGCATATCCCTGAATGTAACACATTGAATGGCTTTGCAGAAATAACAACATGCAGGGTTTTTTTCAGGCCCCAGCAGAAAGAGGAAATATTTACAGCAGCTATAAAAATATTTACAGTAGAACAAAATGCAATAATATTAAATATTTGTTGTTTTGTCACTGGTCATAAAAATATTTATTTTCTTGGGCAAAAATTGTTTTTTCTGCATTTAATGCTAGAATAACCAATCAGATACACGCTAGAACTGCTGTGGCTTTCATTTTTTTATTCCACCCCCTCAAAATTGTTTATTTTAAATGAGTGGATGCATTATGTTTTACAAAAACCTGAAAGATGTTTCTATGTGTGAAATACACAGGCTTTTGGAAAATGTCATTCTCTGTGTCTTACATGCCTTTGTTATTGTTACTTCCTTAGAGATGCAGTTTTGTGTTTTGTCCACAAGATGGTGAAAATTTCAAGTTTTAATATTTTTGAAGCCAGTATAAACTGTTAATTTTTAGCCTGAGCGCTTTCGCATTTATGATAAGCACTTATATTTATTTTTGCAGTCCATCTGCTGGCAAGGACAAAATCCGAACAGCCCATAGAAAAATCATGATTTTGAATCATCCTGATAAAGGTAAATAATTATTACGCTTCTTAACCAGGGCTGGAAGGGAAGAGGTTTAAATGAGATCTTTTAAGTTTTCTGACTGTGTAAATAACCACACTGAGTGCAAATGTTTTCTGTATTTTTATTGACTTGAGCTTCTGTATGTCTTCTCTCAGATAAAATGGGCTTTATGAACCACAGTTTGACTCATCTTTCTTTAATGTTGTTTTCTGTGCTTGTACTGCTTCAATTAAAGCTATGATCTCAGGGACTAGCTTACCACACTTGGCAAAAACTTACTCAAAAATAAGCTGTAAACATTTTGCATTATCTAACATTCCTGTTTTGAAGTCTCATGGACCAGTCACATGTATGAAAGTAATGTGGGGAAATGTTCTGCAGTTACTAAGTACATCATTGATGAATTTCAGACTTCATGGAATTCACTTGGAAAGAATGTAAAGTTGGGCACCGTTGCTTTACTGGCCAGGTTTTTAATGTAAATTTATCTTAGAGAAAGGCTATTGTTATAACTTTAACTACACTACAGCTGGTTGAGAAAGTAAGCCCATATGTTCATTGCTGTTTCTGCTTTAAAATAACAGATGGTGAAGAGTTGCACTGTATTTCAGAAGTCAAAAGGGGAAATTGGGGGGGTTTTATATCTTTTTGACAGAATTACAGGGCTCCCTGCCAGCACCCCATTTTAAGAAAATGGAAAGATAACTGTGACCACTGGCCATGGAAAGTGTTCAGTTGAGTGTTTCTTTTCTGTCTTCACCCCTCAGTTCAATTTTAAAGTTGTCCTGCTTATTTGATTTCACACTTTCAGTTTTTACACTTTTTATAATGTGTAAGCTGCACAGACATAGGAAAGAAATTCTCTTCTGCATTTCTAATATATTGTGATGGTCAGAGGCCTCTTAACCACCAGAGTACCTATTAGGTCAAAATTTTTTAATGCTGAACTTCTAAGTTTATTGTAGCTGTATTTGGAGATGTGAGCCAGAAAGAAATGTGAATCCCTGTGTGGATATTGAGTAGACCTAAAGAGAGAGTTCCTGTTAGGAAGATCCTAATGACCCTAACAAAGGTTTTAATGACTGCTCTTACAGCTGGAATGCACCTGCAGCTGGGCCCCGTGTAGGTTTGGATGGATGTAGTGAGCCTTCTTGCATGGCATTAAGATGGAGCATTTTCTCCAGGAACACCAGTTGAAGGGATTTGTGCCTCTATGCTGCCCCTGAAGGTCTTCTGGCATGGCTGTAGAAAAAAGGCTTGTGTAATATCTTTGGCTGCAGAGCAAGGGCCTGGAGTAATCTTGAACATGAGGCATCCTAGAGAGACTTGTTTGCTTGTGTATAGATCTTGATTTCTTCTGGCTGTGGTTGGCACAAATGTGCTTTTAAAAAGTATGTTCAACATTGTAATGTCAATTTAAAATATTTTACCAGCTGGAGTTGATAGAAGAAAGGTCATTAATTACAGATTTTTGAAGTTACATATGTTATCCGAGATCCAAACTGTCGAAGAGAAAATTATTAGAAGTAAATAAGAAATATATAGACATTTACCTAATAACATCCTCAGTGAGTACTACTAAAACAGTCGCTTATGAACCTTTACACTTCAGTTTTAAAGTGTTTTTTATATTGATATATTGTGTAGATGTATTGTGTTGTGTATTGTGTTAATTTATCAATTACTAATTTTAGGAAAGAGTATTTCCTCACAGAAAAATAGGAAGAGAGAAGTCTTTTGGACTTGCCCTAATTATAAACAAACACTTAGGCAATCATGAGATTGAATTTCCTCTCATTGGAGGGCTACAAAATTAATGTGGCACTTAAGGATGTAAATGTAGTGAAAACACTTCTAACAGATTTGAATTTACTTTAAGATCCTGTACTTTAGACAGATAGAAAATCAATGCACATTTAAAAATTACTTGGAATACATTGTTTATTGCAGGTTTTAGTCTTTACTGTTTGTTTGATCCTCTTATCTACTCAATGTAGTAAATCCTATTCCTTGCTAAAAGCTACTTGATTTAAAAAAAGGGGAAAAAATAAATTCTTTTTTCAGTAGCCAATTCATTACCCATCCCTTGCCCTGCCTCACTTTCCTCCAGTGTGTCTTACCTATTAAAGCTACATTCAAACAAGACCAAAACATGAAAAAGAACTGCATTACTTTTCCCAGTTGTTTTACTACACCATGGAATGACTTTATACTGATTTGGATTCCTGCAGGATTGTCCTAAAGAAGTCTTTAAGCAAACCTTGCCTTTTTGTCTTTATTTATATATGTCTACAAGTAGCTCTGTATGTTTCGTCTATCACTGTCCTTTCTGATTAATAGAATGAATGAAATGGTGAATGAAAAATACGTTTGAACAGATGCCTTGGAAAAGGCTTTTCAGTGCACAGTACTGCTGGAATCACGTTTTCACGTAAAAATTATAGATGTATTATAGTAAGTGGTAAGTTACTGATACAGACCTTGTAGGGTTGTTTTTGGTGACTGTAGGCAGATGGTTGGCACTCAAGGGGAGAGTGAAAAAAACCCAAACACAAAAAGACTGCTGAACTGTAATCAGATTGTTAGATGGAGCGTAAAGCAATGACAGTGTTCAGGACTAGAAGTTAGAAGGCGTACCATGTTTAAACAGCTTTAATGTGATGGTTTCTGGCTGGTAATTTTGGGCATCCAGCGCAGGAGAGGCTTGCGGGGGAAGGTGTGCATGTGCACACAATAATTCTTTGTCAAAATTATTTTAAAATTTTCCTTCTCAGTTTTTGGGATGAGTGGAAATACTAGCTGTTTGGTTTGAGTGAATATTCAAGACAGCTGACCTTGCATACGTTTGCAGGAGCATCGCACTGCAGGTCTAAATCACAGTGATGTAAAGTGTTTTCAAATTTCAGTCTTCTCTCTGAGACAGAATGTTCAGCGTTATTCTTTGGTGACTTCAGTTTTGATTGCATTTCTCATGTTTCCTTGTCAATTAGTTTATTTCTTATCAATGTCATTTATTAAGCAGTTGTATCAAAAGGATCTGTGTAGGAAGAAGGAGCTAGTAGAATTGAGTAATAAAGGGATGCTGCAAGTGAAGTAGTTTGGTACTTAATACTGATGTGTAAACCGTATTCCTTTTCCCTTTCTCTTCTCAGGTGGATCGCCTTACTTAGCAACAAAAATAAATGAAGCAAAAGACTTGTTGGAATCCAGTGCCAAAAACTGAAATCTGAAGGCTTGTGTCATAGGAGATTCAGCAAATACATTGCACAATGGCTTTCATGTCTACTTGCTCTGCACAGTTTCCTATTCATATTTATTGTCATAATTAAAATTTTAAGATGATCTAAAGCAAACTGATATATTTTACAGTTATGTAAAGTTATGTACAGTAATGCTGCTGCAAGGAGCATAGAGTTGGACTTGGTGATCCTGATGGGTTCCTTCCAACTCAAGATGTATTATGATTCTGTCTCAATTTTAGTGTATTTTTACTGAATTATGATCCCTTACAAACTTTGAAAAAGTTCTCTTACTGTCTGTTGGGGTTTTTTTTTGCAGAAGTAGTTGCTTCTTTCATTAAATTTTGGATCTTTTAAAATAAAACTTAAAAACTAGTCTTAAATATAGGGTTCTTCATTAATGAATAAACAACCCTATATTTAGGGTTGCCAGAGAAAATTGGTGACAGTGTGTTGATTCACAGGAAATATGGCAGACCCTGTACAAGTTTCCAGCACCACCTTTGAGTGGTTCATTTGTGAAGTAGTAGGGTTTGTTCATGACTGTTGTTTGAGAGCTGCTACTCGGGGCAAAAGGACTAATGGGACTACAGACTGCAGTTTTCATTAACTGTGTATATGGGGCTTGGAGCTATGAAGGAGAAGATTCTTGGTTTTGGTTAGTTCTTTCGCATATTAAAGGATCTCTGAGATTGTCAAATAGTTATTCTGACATGCTTCAAGTCATAGAGTGTGTTTACTCTGTAGCAGTTGGGATAGTGCAGCGCTTTTCATGGCGGTGGCACCGAATAAGGTGGGTTTATGTGGTGTGGCATTGAGATGGATTTTATTGGCTGCAGTTGTCTAGGTCCTACACCAGTTGTGAGCCTGGAACAGGGAGCGTGTTCCAGCAGGGAACAAACGGGAGGGTACCTGCTTTGATATGGCTGAGTGCACTTCTGGGTTAGTTCTCCAGTAACACTCATATCTCTGCATTATGGTTCATATCCCAAAGTATATATACATACCTCCTTCTGTAGCATCCTAGCAACCTAGTGCTGGCTTTGGGAAGTGCTGAAGTCATGGATCTCAGACTTTAAAGAGGACAAGTTTCAGCTGACAGCTGGGAGTAGGTGCAGTTTGGGGCACTTGGCTCCTACAGATTCCTACTAGTAAATTGTCTGCAGATGAATTAACTCTCATAAGAGGATGATGATGAGATGAGACAGTGTGGTGGATTCAGTGCAAGACTGAAAAATTTCCTGCTGTCCATTCAGACTCTGTCATTTGAGGTATAACAAACAACTTGAAATGCTACAAATATAAAATTTAGATACTCCATTTTCTAGGTTATTTAGCCAGAGGTAAGTGGCTAAGAGCAGTTAATATGAGGTTGGATGCTTTAATTATTTATCCACCAGAACATGCATTTGTAGTTCATCCAGTGGCTGACTTTCAGATTATATGGATTTTTCCTTGAAAGGAAGAAAGAATATGAATTATTTTTTACCAGGTTTCTCACACTTTGTCACGATTCCTTTACTTTTATTAAAGGGAGATGAAGAAATTTTTAGTTGACCCTGAAAGGAAATACTAGTTTTAGGTAGTTTAGAGATTTCATTGTAATTAGAGTGGTAAGACACATGACATAACTTGACTGGATGAAGCAAAAAAGACTGTAGGGAAAAAACTGCCTGGGAGTAGCATACCCTGTATGAGTACTACACTTGCATCATTTAACTAATGCTCTAATACAAGAGCATTTAGAGGCTTTAAAGAAAATAGTTTATTCCTATGCAGTCGCTTTAGTTGGTTCTTGTTAAAGGAGTGGCCTTTAACAGTGCATATTGAAGGTTAGTCACTCATTTCACTGGTATATCAGTCTGTATTAGCAAAAAATAAAATCATGACAGTTTTCATTTTGGGAGAAGAGAAGTGAGATGGAGAGGGTCCTAATTTTCTGAAGTGGAATGTGTATGTGATATGATTCATTCTGCAAAAGCAAAATTGATGTGAATGAGAGGTAACAAAAGCATTCTGTCTGGTGATTTTGAACTGACTAGCTGTTGTTTTCATAGGATTGCCTCTTTTTTTCCTGAGTAAAATGAGGTACTGTTCTAGAGTATTAGTTGAAACAAATGCATTAAAGATGGCTATTTGTTCTGTTCTTTAAAATGAATTTCTCATGTCTTTGTAAGAAGTAAAGGGTTTGGGTTTTCTCGTGAGATTCTGTTGTTGATAACTTTCTTCCTTATTTGTATGTGATTACTTTGGATGAAACATTTTTTTTTCTGACTTTGAGTTGTGAGGGAGATTTTCTTTCTTAACAAAAAGAGATAAAACCAAGTTCTAGTTCTGCTTTCTCCATTATTTTCAGAGCAGACTACTGACCAATTAACAAATTTGATGTATTAACAAATTAAAAAATTCAACAAATTAACTGGCCAGTCCTATCTCTGGAAATTGCTGTGAAATGAATGAAGCTAATGAGTAGCAGTTGTGAAAGCATCCCTGTTGTATGTCCAGTGCCATAACATCACACATAGAATAGCATATTTTTTCTTGTCTGTTTGCTCGCAAAACTTGCTTTACCTGTTCAATGATGTTTGGAAGGATGAACAAAGAACAAGGAAAGGCCAATCTTGTAATGCTGCTCAGTTTGTTGTCGCTAATAGTCGACATGGCAGGGTAAGGAATGCCTTTGGAGACTGCTTGCAGAACAGCACTGGGACTGATGCTCAGCTGGGCTAGGAAGAATATTTCTAATAGCATAGCCTGGTAATTTAATCTTAAAAATATTCAGCCTCTTGAGACTATTTTCTTTACTTGTCAGATACATAAACTTTTTATGTGAAGAAAAGTGTCTAGAGGTTGATTTATTCTGGTGCAATTTCTGTCTATCCATACTACCAGCAACAGGCAGACTCATTTTTCATGTGTTGCTTTAATGTTCACAAAATGGTCATCTGTAACTTCTTAGCTTAGGAATTCCCAGGTAGTTTTCCCCTTACATGATAACCAGGCCCAGTTTTCTACGTCTAGGGGGAAAAAAATAAAACAAAGTATACTGAGGTAAATCAGCAAAATGTTTTAAACTCTTAATTTCCACTAGACTTGACAGTTTTCCTCTTACATGATAACAGTCCCAGTTATCCTCTGCAGCTTTAGAAGTCAGGCAGGACTGGGTGCATTTATTTGTCATTGCTCTGGGTGATTCCCAGTTTATTTAATGAAGCAGAGCTTGCTTATCTGCCTGGTTTTTGCTTTTGGTCTGTGGGAGTTTTACCCGATACTTCATTCTTTTCCCTTGATACAGCAGATTTAGGCATGGTTCCACAAAAAGACCCAGTAATTCCAGCTATCTGCCTGTTCATAAGTGCAACTTGCAAAACTTTTGCTGGCTTAGAGTGGGACATGGGTAGAATTGAGACATGTAAAAATAAGGGCACAATTCACAAAACCTTTGCCTAATCTCTTAGGTAATTTTAAAGGTAAAAATTTACTCCCCTATGCATTTGGATTTTTGTTTTTGCACAGGTGTAAAACTACTTCCTTCTTACAAGGTCTTTGCTGGGTTCAACACTTATCCTTAAATCAACAGATTTGGTATCTGGTGTCTTTAAGTTCCCTGAAAAGCCTGATCGGTAGCTGTGGTTGTCAGGTGCCTCATCAGCCTTGGTGCGAAAATCCCGGTATCTGACCCGCTACTCAGATGAGACTGGTGATGAAGCTGGACTGAGGAGGTGGTGGCACTTGCTCTGCTTCTTGCTGGAGAATGGAAGGTTCATAAAGCCTGCGAGATCCCTGGGCCTGAGTAGTGAGCTCTGGTCAGCTTAAGACCTTGAAATGATGTCAAAACAACTTAAAGAAATTCACCAGCTGAGGTTATTACTGACTTCCCATGTGTTGGGCTTTAGGGCCTTTTCTTTAATTCACACTCTTCCGTGAGCTTCTGTCTGCCAATCTCTCTGACTTTGACAAGCAGCGTGGTAGACTGGCACTAAATCACTAGGAACACTTTCCAGAACTTTTTAGTTGAATGATGACAGAACTACTGTGTTCCTTGGGTCATAAACAGCAGGTTTTGTTCTGTAGGTTGCAAAGGCATATTTGTGAATCGGCATCATGACCAGCGCAGTCTTAGGACTTTTTAAAGTTGTCATTTCAACGACTGCTCTCAAGCAGCAGATTGTGTGTGTAAGTACATGTCTGTGTAAGCACACACATGTTTATACACATACACACTGCTTTTCAAGATCCCATGTGGAGTTTTGCATCTGTACTGGGGCACACTTTTTAAAAATAACTTTTTTTGTTTAATTTTTTTAATTTTATATTTATTTTTACTTAGTTTTCCAAATCAGATCAAGACAGCAAAAATAATGCTGAAGTAAATTACAAGTCTTAAATTAATTATATTGCATAAATAGGAAGACGAGTAAAAAAAGATCAAACAACACACACCACCCCAATGTCTCCAATTTATCCACTTTATTGGGTTTATACTCAGTTTTGTTCTGGTATAGATACATAGGAAGTAGTTATGAATCTTTCACAGAAAAAGTGGCACTGTTCTTCTGTCATCATGATACTGTTTGTGCGAGATTCATGTACCCAACTTTTTTTAAATGAAGCAAATACAAAATAAAAAATGGCAGAGATTTTTGGGATGTTGCCCAAACAAAGTTTTTGATTTGGAAATGCTTAAGATTTCAGCTACATTTAAAATATGCTTTTGTATTTTACTCTGGAGGCATTGAGTAGGAGGGAAGGAATTTTAAATCATTATTTGATGTCTCACTGATTGCTAATAGTTCATGAACCATAGAGTCAGAAACTCCTTTCGTGAATAACTTGAATTGTCAGCCTAGATGGCAATACACCTACTTCCTTTATTATTAGGAAATCACAAAACTATACTTAGAATGAGAAATATAATTTTGACAGTTGTAGCATCATTCAAGTAATATTCTTAAGATTTTTCAAGTTAGTTATGGTACAGAGTAATTGCTGTACAGCTTCATGAGACATTAAAACCCCTCTACTGTGCTATTATAGTTTCCTTATTTATATACTAACTTATACAAGGAGAGATTAATTAGAAGGATTTTTTTTTTCTTTTAATATAGCAAGTATTGTATCTAATAAACTCTAGTTTTAAATAGCAGCAAAGTTCTTTAAAATGATTGTATGATTTAAATATTGCATGAAGCATTGTTCTGGATGTCATGATTTCTCCTGACAGTTGGATTTGATTTGGGCAACTTGGATGTTCCTTGCATCTAGCAGGTGAGTGAACAGTTTGTATTGCAAAGAATAGCAAAGGTGCTAAACATTCCAGTGAATACAATTTGACTAATACAATATTAGGAAGAAATTCTTCACTGTGGGGGTAGTGGGACACTGGTACAGGTTGTCCAGAGAAGCTGTGGATGCTCCATCCCTGGAAATGTATTTCAGGGCCAGGCTGCACGGAGCTTTGAGCCAACCTGGTCTAGTGGAAGGTGTCCCTGTCCCTCGCAGGATCTCTAAGGTCCCTTCCAACCCAAACCATTGATACTATGATATTATAAAAGATACTTAAAATTCTAGTGAAGAACTCAATAGGTAAGAAATTGTCTGACAGGGATCAGACAGAAGTGGTTGAGAGGTCTTGCTCTACACAAAAGCTGGTTTTTTTGTTAACTGCGTCAGTGACCTGGAGAAGTAGACTGAGAACTCTCTCATGAAGTTTACAAATGATGCCAAATGGCATGAACCACTCAATACATTGGAGGGAAACTCTGACATTCAGGGCAACCTTGAGAGGCTGCAGGAAGGGGATGACAGGAACCCTAAAGGGTTCAAGGACAGGTGTAGAGCTTAGTGCCTGGGAAGGAAGTGTCCCTTGCAGTGCTAGAGGCTGGGGAATACTGGGCTGGGGAGCGGCTCTGCTGAAGGGGACACAGGTCTTGCACACCAAGAACAAGAGGCGGTGGCGTGTCCTGGCAGCAGAGGGGGACAACAGCCTCCCAGCTGGATGAAGCAAGTGTGGTCACTAGGTTGACAGAAGCAGCTCTTCCCTACTTAGCCAACCACACCTAGCTGCTGCATCCAGTTTTGGGGCCTTTGGGCAGGAAAGATACTGACCAACCACAGCAGGTCCAGCAGAGGCCAACCCAACGGTGGGGGGCCGGAGCACTTGCACTGTGAAGAGACGAAGAGGGAGGGGGGCTTTGTTCACCCTGAAGAAGAGAGGGCTACTGGGGCCCCCCCCAGCATCATAAGGTCATAAAGAAAATGGGTCCAGGCTCTCCACAGTCATGCGTGGTGGGAGGTTGGGCACAAGTTGAAAAGGGAGGTGCAGGCTAGACATAATACTGTTTCACACCCAGCAGTGACACAGGTTGTCCAGAGAAGTTGTACATTCTCCTACCTTGGGTGTTTTTCAAGACCCCCTGGTTAGAGTCCTGAACAACCTGCTCTGACCCTGTGGGTTGCCTTCCTTTGAGCAGCAGGTAAGATTAAAGACCTCCTCAGTTTTCCTATGCTACTAGATCCAGTGGGGAGGACAGATGGCAGAGGTATAATAGCAAGAAAGTCACATCAGGGAAGTACCCTGCAATAGTTCATATGTGTAGTTTTTGTTTCCTTGCTTTTATAAAGCCTGAAGTACAGCTGAACTTAAAATCGTAGTTAAAATAGTCCTGACTCTTTGTAGAGCTGCACAATACAAAATACTAGTATTTAAATACCACTCCATATTGGTGTCCTGGAGCCAGAACTCCAGAGGACTTTGGGTCCAGTCTTGGTGTCATTGGTCAGGTCAGTCCTTTGTTCTTAATGCTGGGAGCAAAGGCGTTCTGCCTTGTAAAACTGCCAGTGACCTAAACACACAGAAATATCTCCCCAAATCATGAGCACCTAGTTAGCAGGTTCAACAGCAGGCCAGCCTGTAATTGTTTAGTGCTTCCCTTACTGGCATCAGTGGGAATTTCTGCAGTAGGAACTGCTGCAGGGGACAAATTGATCAGCTAAGAGAGGCTTAAATATCTGAGTGCTGAGGTTACTGACAGCAGTTTGGGTTTCTTGAATTAAGTAGAGGACTGCCAGATTGCCAGTTAGATTTATTTTACTCGCAGCTGGGGAAGAAGCAGTGTGATTCCCCTTTGAGAAATAAGTCCTTTGCAAGCTCTGATAGGGTTTGTTTCTCCTGATCTTAGCGTATTATTCAACCCCCAGCTCACATTGCTCTCAACATTCTGTAGGTACCATTTCAACAGAGGCATAACCTGGGAGAGTGAGCTGGGATCCAGGTGCTATGCCACAAGGCAACATCTGCAACTTGCTTACATGCTTAGCTGGCATCTCCATATGTTGATATTACACAATTAAATATTTCAATCTTTGGTGAGTTGGCTTTGGTCTTTTCCACCAATCCCATCACTAAGATACAATCCTGCAGATGTTTCCAGGGCTTCTACCTTCCCTTTAAGCTGTATTCTCAATAACGGAGAAGGTGGCCTCACTATCTGTCTTTTTCTCAGTGCAGCCACTCTTCCTCCAGTGTTCAATAATTCATGATCTTGCAGGAGGTGCACCAAAGTGATTTTAGCTACCTCCAACTTTTTTAGACAGAAGGATAATAAAAATGATTTCACAGTAACTAAAGTAAGTTAGTTCATTGGTGAAAGCACTTAAATATAACTTATTAGCTATTCAGGAGGAAGGTTTTACTAAAGGTACAATGCATTTATGTATTAAAGTGCAGCTCAGCTCCTGAAAAATGACTACGTAAATAAGAACTTGTCATGTCTTATTTTTGTTGATTTTTTTTTCTTCTCCCTCGAAATTTGTTTGCTGCTGTTAACTCTATTGCTGTCATGATTGTAACCATGAAGTAGCTGGATCCTAGTCCTGGTGGAGCTAACTGCCAGTGAGTTACAGTGGTGTGTTGCCACTGATGAGGCAGTATTACAGGCACTCATTCAAGACAAAAAGCACAAGTCAGTGTCATTCGTGGCACGATCTCTGACATATAAACTTCGTGAATGTGATGTTTAAGATTAAAAATCAGGTTCTGATCCCGTTTTCTAAGTCTAGGGGGAAAAAATATAACTAAGAATACTGAGGTAAATCCGCAAAATGTTTTAAACTCTTAATTTCCACTAGACTTGACAGTGTGCCAGTTTGTCCAGTGTGGGATCCAGGATCACTTTGGCTCCAATAGCATCCATAGGTCATCTAATTTCCTAGTTTCTTAGTATCTGTTTGGCATAGGGGCCGTTAGCTCTGATAGACTTAATTCTATCACTATGCAGAGGCAAAACATAGTCCTGGGGAACCAGAGGTCAAATCAAGAAAAAGTATAACTGCAGTACTTTTCAAAGCTGGGGTGAAGAAGCAGCTGGGGAGGTGTTTCTGGAGCACAAGTCTGACTGCAGACATCTAATTCAAGTTACTCAAATGTTTGGCTCCTTTTATCTATTTTGGATCTGGCTGTTAGCACCTTGGTACTTGTACACAAAGAATACTTGATAGCACAATCACAAAAGCAATAAACAGCCTTACAAAGGCATAGATTTAAGGTGACTCCTTCAACAGGAATCTTACTTTAAAAACGATTTCAATGTCATGTATTGTAATTGCATCTAATATTAGAGACTGACTTAATATAACACTATGTCAATGACAATATAAAGGCAATCAGGAACAGAGAAGATAACTTAAAACTGTTTGGGGGGATGGAAGCAAGGATTACACTATAATGAAGACTTCTGTAGAGTTTACAAACCTTTCTGGTGACACTCAGAGGGATGTTTTTTTCTCTTAAGTTCTGGACACTTTGTTCCTCTTTCCATTTTGACACTGGAATCTGCCTGGAATCTCTAAATGTGATTTAGGGTTTTTTTTCCCCTTCCTTGAACTTGTGAATCTATCTTCTGCTAAACGGTGAAGTTGCATATGCAAAGTTGATTAGCAAGTTGAATAGATTACCAGCTGCTGAGAATTAAATACCTACAAAAGGGTTTTCTTCTTCCCTCAGCAACACATATACCCCTATCTCCCAGAGGGGTATGTTTTAAAAGTTGTGAAGCTGGACTATTTTGTCTCTATCAGTCTGAAGGCAGAATGAAAATGCCACACATCTTCCTAAATGACTAGGATTCTCTGTCAGATTTTCTGTGGATATAGGTTGCACCAGCATGACCTTCTTATACCAACTTAATAGCATGTCTGAAGGTCCCCTTGGCTTGTATGTGCTTCCTTTTTGCATTAGTCCTTGTGAGGGAGCTGTAATTTCAATGAATTAAAATTACATCATCTGTACTGCATGGTCTCTGTCTTGCCCTGATGTGGTGCTGGAGAGGAGCTGCCTTTGGCAGTGGCAATCTTAAAGCTGCTTATGCCAACCACACACTAGAATCCTCCATGTGCTTCAGGTTTCACTAGAATATAGAATTACAGATTATCCTGAGTTGGAAGGTATCCACAGTGATCACTGAGTGCAATTCCTCTCCTCTGTCTCCTCTCGTCACCAGAGGAATGGATTTATTTATGCCTGTTTTTGTTCAGCTGAAATTCTGTGACAAGACTAGAGATAGTGCCTTACAAAATCCATGTAACCAAAGCAAATGAAAAACTTCTGCAGAGGTTAATGCAGTAGCAGATATGAGAACAGCATGAGGGGTTAGATTCTGAAACAAAGAAGCTTGCGTGAGCTCTTTCTACTCATTTGAACAACAAACCCAGAGGTTCAGGCAGCATCAGTTGTATTCCATTCTCACTGGTTTGTCTTGAAAGCCAAGTTGCTGGAGCTGAACCTGAAGAAAGCTTTAAAAGCGATCCTACTGGAGTCTAACAACACCTGAATTGTCAGGATCTCCTACAAAAGATATGAATTTCGTTTTTGTTTAACTGGGCGGCCACTAATAATACTTAGGATGTCAGCAGTGATAACTATTTCTAACTAGTCCTTTCACTTCTGGGAGGAAGGAAGGAAGTAATCCATAACACAAAACAAATTCTCGTGAGGGACGAAACTCTTCTCCTAAGAAACGATGCTCCAAAAGCTGCAGAGACTTGCCCCACTGGGACCTGTCTGACACTTTAGCTTAACAGTAGAGAGCTTAAGTGACCGTACAGAATATATGTATTCTGCTGCTTCAGCATTAGCTGCTGAGCAGCCAACGCATGGAAAAGTTGACCTGTTTACTCAGGTTGGCTTGAAGCTTAGCTGAAACCACCTAGGTTTTGTTGAATTAAGAGTGGAGGTGAGGAGAGCTCATAATTTGGTTCTATATTGTTAAAAGTCTTGTTTCAAAAGTCTGTCCATGGATGACAGACAAATGCAGAGTGTTGAGGTGTCCTTGCTGCCTTCTTAAGCTCATGGTTTGGGATTTTGGATGGAAAGTTATTTTAGTCAGTAAAGGTAAAGTGAAGAATGCAGGTTTTTTCCATTGACCTTTGTGGCTGCTTTTGTATCCCTGCTTGCACTTGTGGAAAGGCACTGAACAGATCTAAATGCTCTTCATATCTGATACCTGGTGGCCTATGGCTATACTGATGCAGCCTGGTAGAATGAAGGCTGTCTTGCTTTTGTTGCTTTATGAAATACTCCACTTTAGTTTTTCTAGAACCAGCAAATTTCTCAATGTTTCTGACTGGCAGGCAAGATCGCCTGATCCTCATTGCTGCAGTTCTGCTACCAATGCCCAGGGCGGAAGAGAACTTCTAACAGCATGAAAGTCAGGCTGAATATGACTAGGCAGTGGATTTGAGTTTGGATTGTTTTCCTGAGGACTTTGTTTCAGTTTCTTTTGTGATATTTATTATTTCTAGGTCTGTGAGTAAGTAAAAAATAAGCTTTTGTTGTTATTTAGATTTTTTTTTTTAAAAGAGAAATTATCTTCTCCCTTCTAGTGATTGACATGGTGAACTGTGCTTCCAAGGGGGATGTCTCTTCAGTTTTCTTTTCATCAGCATTCTGTTGGGCAGCTTTGTGGAGGTTCAGAAAACTTCTGTTTCCAGTAAAACAGTGTGGCAACAGCTGCAATCTTAATATCTGGCAATCTTAATAACCCAGACCAAGTTAGAGAAAATGAAATCCAAAAAATTACTAGCGAATTAAGGCCATGGCATTTCCTGTATTTCACAGCATTTGAATGTGAATAATGAAATCCAGCAACCATCACTCCTGATATATAAAAAGTGTATATGGGCAGATAAACACTTGAAACAAAAAATACAGTGCCAAAGTAGTCTCTGCTATAATGTCCTCAAATTTCCTGGAGTTATAGTAGGGATTAATTTGCTTCATAATGTCTGAGTACTGGAGGAAAAAACGAGTTAAAACTTAATTCGAGAAATTCCAATCAGAGTTGAAGAGTTGAATGGATACTAATAAACATAAATTAAAAATAACCAGAAAAGCCCCACCAAACCTGCTTTTACCTGCTCAAAGGTTTAAATTAATGTTTTTCATCTGTATTTCTCTGTGCAGTGGTTTTACTAGGACAAAAAGATTGGAAAAATGAACTTTTGAGCTAGGCACAAGTGTTAAGAGGAAACAATTGGTTTTACTTGTAAGTAAACATTTGCATGAACTGTGCAAATGTATATAACCACTGAGACAGTGGTGATACAAGAGCTCTTGTGATTAAACTCAGTTCAAGTATTCTGCAGTATCTGCTAGTGCAACTACAGAGTAAAAAGAAATATTAGTGAAATAAGTAGAAAAAAGGAAAACACAGACTGCTTGTAGATACATTTTTGAGAACAAAAATTGAAGGTAATTTGTACATGTGAATGAATCACTGTGAATTAGTCAAAAGATTTGGCCCACTATAATGAACTAAGATGAAGAACTGATATACTGCTATAAAACCTGTGCTCTCATTTGTAACCTATTCAAATCACAATGGAATTATTTTGAACTTTTTCTATATGTGTCAAGTATGAAATCTATGTCCAGTTGCCTGATTCTAAGAAAGCAATGGGAAACCTTGATGATTAAGCTATTTTATGAGTACAGTACAATTCAGCAAGACAGTGGCAACAAATTTAGTTTCTAGCCTGGCGTTGTGATAAAGAAAGTGCAATCTTCTGCAGTGCCCATCTCCTACAGGTTCCTTTTTCATGTCCATAACTGGAAAAGTTACTGGGAATTGCTCTAGTGTTGTCTTTTCAGGGTTAGGTTTTACCAATCAGCTGAATAATGTACACTGGAGTGAATGGTTTCTCTAAATACTTTTGACCTTTAATGTGAAATAACCCCATACATAATCTTCAGTGCAAATTTTTATAGCTGCTAAACAATTTTCCAATGCAGCTGGCCATTTTTATATCTTGAAAAACTAGTAATGATACAAACAGTTGATTATGGTTTACAATGGCAGTAAACCTCTCAGGTTTTGGTTGTTACCAAAATAAATTGCCATTCTGTTAAATTTTAAATAAGAAGTCGTAAACTGCTGAAAACAACCAATTTCTTGTGGATTATTGCCTGAATAAATTTTAGTAGGAAGTGCAGATCATGAAGTTGTGATCAGCGGATCAGGCCTAATGAAATTTTATATATTTTAAAAAACTAAAAGGTCTTCATGACGTGATGCAGTCTGTAACATACATTAAACAACAGAAAAACAAAATTGCCTGATAGTTCATTTTTTTTTTTTGGTAAGACTATTTTTAACTTCCGACACCAGCTATTGGTGTTTTCCTTTGTTTCTTCAAGTGTTGAAAAACCCAATCAATGCCAGCACGTTTGAGCCCACTGAGAAGGCAGAGAGGAGCCTGTTCAAAATACAAAGCATCTGTATGAGATGCTGCACAGAAACGGAGGGTTTAGTATGTGCATTGGAGTAATTACTATTACTCATCTCAAAAGCAGAAATGCCATCCAGCGTTCATAACACAGACGCCATCTTCCCAACAGTGAGTGACAGAAGACGTCTTCACCATAGCAACGAGTGTTATCTTCTAAGAATAACATTAACCTCTCTTGTTACTAGTTTTAAATTCTTGAGTATAAACAGCAGTTGCAAGGCATGTGTGCGTTGATTGTACATTTTCATTACTTAATATGTACCGAGTCTGTATTAGCTGCAGTAAGACTAAAAAAGACATCACTGGAAGAGGAAGCAATTAAAGGGCTGGAAATACAACCATTAATAATCGAGTCCTGGAAACATGATCAGGGAGAGGTCTCCTGTTCATGCTCGTGAAAATCAGACCTCTTCACAGAGAAGCCTGGCAGTGCTCTTCAGCAGCAGCATCCTCCCCCTTGATCCACAGGTTGATTTTGAATGTCAGAGAGTGGTGGGAGAAGAGAGCAAAATGAGAAATTGAGAGAGAGTTATTTCTATTTCTCTCCCTTCTGCACCTCCCTCCCTGTGCACTCTTTTCTCATGCAGGCTGAAATCCAGGAAACTTGAACCAAATATTTTAGCTATTTTAAATTGCTACATTATGCATTTTTTCAGAATGTCACCAAAGCTTTTCCCAGTAAAGGAGATGAAATTCCCCTCGTAATAGCCCTGTAGGATATGGTGATATCCTGGGAGTGCCATAAAAATGCCATTAAGAGACATTTCATTTTGGCTTCCAGGGGATCTACGCTTATCTATTTTGACTTAAACTCTTTCTTCCATCTCTGCAAGAGAGGAACATGACACAGGAGTTGCACAAAATGAACTCAGATCAGGGAAGATCGATTGTAAATTGAGACTTGCTAGAGCTAAATCATGTTCTCTCTCTTGATCTCTTATCTGATAACTTCATCCAAAAGGTATTGAGGAAGTTAATTGCAACTGCTAAGATGAATCTTTAGGAAATATCATTCTCCAAGGCCTTCTTTTCCCTGCTCCCCAGACCCTATGTTGCAGTTTTTTCAAGGCCTCAGTTATGAAATAGTTATCTTGTGAATTTTAACATCCTTATGCTTTCCTACAAAACTGTTCAGATGAAGAAGAAAACTGTAGCTTTTCATTTACAAGGTTTAGGAACCCGGAGAGGCATAGCATGAGGGTGAAAGGAGGTGGCTTTCTGAATTCAAATGCTTGCTCTACTTGGCAAGCTAAAGACAAAGGTAAAAAAGGATGTTTTCTGTTTAAAGAGTGAAGTACTGTAGACAGTCTTGGATTAGAAACAGGCTGAAATTCATGTTGTAAACTTCTAATTAATTTGTGCGTCATGGCATTTAGATACATTATTTTGCAAAGATAGTGAAGTTGTTAAGACAGCTTTGTGCATATAAAGGACAGGTGTTGGTAAAGGCTGTGAGAGATCTAGTTATTTTCTGGAAATAGGTACCATAAAATTCCTGGTGACAAAATATACCCATTGCCAGTAAGTATTTTAATATTCTCAGATCATCAAACTGATAGCAGAGCCTGTTGTTACTTAATTGAAAGAACACAGGCACCAGTGGACATAGGAATGTTTGAAGGAAGACAAAACTGTAATCAATAGCTGTGGGGAAAGATGAGGTTATATCATATTCAAAAGGAGAGCTCTTCCTTCCCAGATAAGTCAAATGAATAGTAAGGACACTATAATCCATGCAATACATCGAAAATCCCATGAGGCTACTGCTTGTTTAAATGTGAGCAAAGGACTCTGCCTACAACATAGACACATTAAACAACATTGAGACAATACAAGCTCAAATCCTAGAATCCTCTGCTCCGCCTCTGCTCTCTGCAGCTGCAGGCACAATGGGCCTCGTTGCGGTGGGTTTCCAGCATTGAAGGTCTCCAGTGCTGGGAATGCTGAGTCCAAGTACAACCAGAATTACCTACACCCTGGCAGATCTTCACAGGCAACACTAGCTGAGCAATGGGAAGAGCAATAGTTAACCTTAAACCTTCGTCTCCCCCACAAATGACCTTGCATCTGATGTCATGCTGCCCTCTCTGCAAGTGATGTGAGACCTCCTCTCTACTCTGTCCCCTGTGAGAGAAGGGAAAATCCTCTAGAAAGTCCAGCAACAGGGCTGTAAATTCCTGCACAAACTCTGAGTACACATTCGGTGTTTTATGATAACAGGGGTCTTCACAGATAGATGTACTCTGAGGATGCCACACAAAATATTTTGGCAGGTGTGGATATCTTTCCAAACAAAATGTGAAGTGTCTGCTTCATCTCTGTGTGTAGCTCAAGGAGACTCAAGCCCAGCTTTTGCAGGTCTTTGTAATGTCCGTCAGTCTAGTGTCTTCTTATCTGCTCCAAAGACTCTTGGTTTAAAAGACATCAATGACTCTTGAAACAAGAAGAGGAAACTCAGCTTCCAGCACTTGAGGAAAGACCTACTGCTCTTGTTTGCATTTGTTATCTGTGGAACACACTGGCATATCTCTGCTCTCCATGAACCTGCTGGGGAGCCCTGTCTGACCCATCATGTGTGATGGGGCTCTCCACGTAGGTTACAGTTCTGCTACACACACTGTGCATCTGCAAAGTGTTTGACTGTGGTGATGCACAAGGAATGTTATGCAGTTAGTTTGGATAACCAGCAATAGCAAAGCCTAGCAGTATGCACTGGGGAGCTTGGTGTGTACGCGATGAGGTGGGCTAAGAACCGTTCGTGGGAAGCAGGAGGCCCTGTCTGCTTTGACACCAATGCAAGCACAAACAGCTTTTAATATTTTGCACACTTAAAATCAAGTAAATTACCATCTTGCTGACAGCTTCAGCAGTGGCATGAAAGTCAATTGGATATAGCATCAGATTTTGTGTGTTATCTGCTTCAAGATCCAAGAGACTTTATTTTTTCATGTATCAAAGAAATGGATAAAAGTCTGGATAGTGTGCCAGCTGGGGCATAAGGATCTTGATTGCTGAGGAGTACCTTACAGTTATGGACATATGGGGATGGAAAGACATTCCTACGACAGTTCTGCTATGTGGCCTAGACAGAGGATAGATAAAGTATTCAAAAATAGCATTGGATTCAGTGATCTAGTTTTTCCCTCCCTCATCTTGACAATGTGCAGTGTTAGGGGCTGTGTGTCTGCCAAACACGTCATATCCAGGAGAGATGTGTTAATTGTCTACATGCGGAAACACACCCATTGCATCCACCGATCTCAAGCAGAACTCTGTTAGAGACTTAATTTTTCCCTAGATGCCAGTGTAGTTTGTATATTCACCTCCTGTATCCATTTAAATTTTGAACTCTAGTTGTATCTGGCATGGGTACTGATAAGGCATTAAACAGAGTATTGTTTTCACAGCACTGCTGGCATGCTAGCAAGTACAGTGCTTTTGGACAAGAGCATGTTGTTGTTTATAAACCAAGTAAGATCGTGAGTCCACAAAACCACACACAGGTAGGGAGGATGCGTGGGAAATGTGTGTGTGTTTGTGTGTGTGTGTTAAAAGTAAGCAGGGTGAAGCAAGGGAGAAGACACTTTTTCTAAAGGAGGAAGAAGATTGTCTAGCCTTTATTACAAAGACTTTTCCTTTTGGTGGTTTTCGTTTTGCTGAGCATGGCAGAGTAGAGATGCATCATGAAATCTAGCAAAAGAAGTGAGCTTTGATGAGAGATGCATATAATATTTTGTTTGTTCAGTGTGTCAAGAGCTGTTCTAAGACTAAGGTTAGAGACCACTAAATAAATGCAGACTCATGTTGTTTTGAAAAGACTTAATGTCACATGTATTTTATATTTTCCAGTGACATGTTTCTTCTATTTTGTATTTTGCACTGACAGTTTCTTCGTGCAAAGCAGTCAATACTTGGGTTGCATGTTTCTTTACATCGAAATGCAATCAAGACAAAACTCAAAAGTCACAGAAAGTGTGTTTTACAGAGTTAGATTGTGCTCCATCTCTGGCAGTAGGAAGGGGGCTCTTGGGGAGGAAAGCCCCAGATAGGTGTTAATGTGATACCATTTTCTGGCCCCTGTTTCTCCATATATTTTGAAGCAGGTAGATGTTAAAAGCTGGGGCTGGTTAGTCAAGTGTGTTTTCCTCTCTATATAAAGGTAGACAAGAAAAATCATGGGCTGGATTATATGCATTTCCTACCACACATTAGCATTTTTACTGACCAGTCTGCATTCCTCCTTTAGGGCTCCACCACCCTGCGTTGATACACAAGGGTGCTCTATGATGTGCCATGCCAGGCAGCTCACCCAGCTGTGACTTCATCCCTGTTTAAGGTATGTAGGACCTCTTGGAAACTTGCATGTCCACTGAGGGACTCCTGAATGCATAAAAACATAGAGAGCTGATGGGGCAGGTGTTCCACCAAGATGAGCCAGGGGTCCTGCCTATCCAGTCTCCAATAATGGTACCTGTGTTTCCCCCAGCTACATGCCAGGCAAGGAGGCACCAGGCAGTGTGCTTTCAGTGGAGTCCCTATAAGAAAAAGGGCTTTGATTTGGAAGGCAAACTTTATATCCCTTTCCTTTTTTCATCCATTTGCTCTGTCTACAGCTGTTGTCATTATCTTTATGCATTCCCTATTCCAGTCCTCTGCTGGATTTCAAAGACTGGCTATGACACACAGGACAGGAACTGAAACGTATCCTCAGGACCATTCCCAAATTATCCTCATTTTGTGAAGCTGACAGAAACCAAAATAATGGTCTTGCCATGGAAAGGGAGTTTTGAATGGCAGTTTGTTTTATGACCCTTAATTTATTTCTCCTTCAGTTGTTGGTCTCATGACTGACTCCTCCTTCCCTTTCTCACTCACACTGTGCGGTGTCATTCTGCGACAGCTTTCCTTACATTTCACTATACGCAGCCTCATAATTTTTGCCACTGTGAAATGCTTTGGCATACAGGCAGTGAGGGAAAACCTGTGTAGCAAGTCTGATGCTTTAGAAATATTTTGTGTGTTCCTCTGCAGAGGATAGAAAGTGTAAAAATACAGGGGAAGGTATTCTATGGAAAAAATGTATTGCTGTACGTCACATGAGCGCTGGTTTAGAGCTATAAATTCCTATACAAAACATAATGAAACATAAAAAAAACACCTCTCCTGCTAGCAACCTACTGGAGAAGACACAGCTCAGCTGCCACAAGGGTTGAGGCTTGGTAGAAAAGTGTCAGGCAGGAGAAGGGGAGAAAGAGACGAGCCGTCAGACCCTTCCAAAGCAGATGCCATCCTGCCTTCGCATGCTTAGACAGTGTATGACATGGGTGTCCTGCAGGTATCCCTGCAAACCCTGAACCCACACTTGAATGATGCTGCAAGCTGTGAGGGAAATGCACCTGCCTGTCCCTTTCCCAGACTTTTCTTGGAAAAAGAAGATGCAGCTGAGGCTGAGATGAGGTGGGATGATAGTTTTCCTGTGTTCCTTCCACTCATTGTGTGGCATTCCTGATGGGGATGCCACCTTCGCAAGCCTACAGTGGGGAAGGAGGCCCATTTTCTATCTCCTCTCTTGCTGTGATGAGGTACCATCTTCCTCTGTATCATACATGGCCAAATACCACTTCTTTCAGGAAACAGAAGGTGGTGTGGCCAGTGGAAGTGGATGTGGGCTGACTTTGAAGTGTCCTGAAACTCTTAGCTGGTGTGCACACGTCTCACTTTCCCATCAAATGGTGGGAAGGGAGGTCAGAAGAGCTCAGTTGGAAACAACTGCCAAGGATAGTGAATTCTAACAAATTAGTGTGCCTTTTGGGAAGGAGCAAGGCAGTGCAATTTTGATGAGAAAGGCTGCTTTCATTTTGGGCTTAATCGTGCAAGGTGCTGAGTGCTTTCAGTCCTCATTCACATTGATGGGAACTCACTGTCCTCATGCTACCTGGCAGATGTGGCTTCTAGGTCAGTTCTCATTCCCCTCTCCTCTGCAGGCTGTCACTTCACTTCCTATAGAATGTCTTATTTGATGTCATCTGTAGCACAGGGAATTAATGAGGTTTTCTTTCAGATTCTTCCCATTTATCCCCAAAAAAATCAAAGGGACAGATGTTTTCCTCTGATAGAAAATAAACCTCTAGGAAGATGAAAGAAAAGAACTGGTTTGTTGCTTATATCATCTCCTTCCCAGAGACATTGGAGGGGATTTGGACCTACTTCGGGTCTCTAAAAGGAAGAGGCGGCTGCTTTGTGTCTGACTGTCCTTAAGAGCTGTAGTTCTTTCTTATTTCAAAGGATTGCTAACCCTTAGGGAGCACCTCTGACCACACCATTCCTGAAGAAACACATGTAAGGCATGCTTAATGTCAATAACATCTTAATCATATGGTCTTTGAAAAGTGAAAAGGCCAAGACAATTACTTCTGTTGGCAGGAGAATCATAGTATTTGTTAAACAGGGACTGCATGCATCCAGTTGAGATGCCTCTAGCTGAGCTGTGCAGTTCACTAAATGTAAATGGGGTGCTTATCAGATGGATTATTTTCTGAAAGCACAGGCAGAATTACTGTAATTACTTTTCCTCCTGCTACATTATCTGTATTCCCAAGAAACTTTATAACTTCATACAGAAAATAAATAAATATTTACTTAAAAGTTCAGAACAGCTGAGTAAAGGTTCCCTTCACCTCCCACAAAATCAGCATTTCTCCTGAACAAAAAGCTGTTCTTGGCAGCACAAGGTTTTCACAGGGGCGGGGAGAAACAGGTACTGTCAGTGGAAGCTTTTTTCAAGGAGAATACTAGATAATAATCTAGATTTTCAAGAAGCTATAGTTTCCTTAAATTCCCACTTCTATGACATGTCTTTGGGTGAGAAATTAATTTTCCTTATTATTCTTCTTACAGCCACTAAGTTCTTAGGCAAAGCTTTTTAGATATATCTACCAAGGATATTGCCTGGGAATAATCAAAAGGAAGGACCCACCATTTTAGTGTGAAGTAAAGATTAATCTATTTTGTCAAACTACTCACTCTCCCTTAACACTCATATGCATGCATTTGATTATATTTGATGAGTCACAAAAAATAAATCTGAAAGACTGGCTTTAAAAGAAAAAAAATCATCTGCCATAGCTTGTTCAGCTCATCAAACTAGGTAGATCATGGTGTAATTCTACCACCAACTGGTTCTACAGTATTGAGGAGCTCTGGAGACAAGTAATAAACAAGCCTTATAACACTCCCCCATCCATCCCAAATGTAAGCATTTTAACCTGGTTTAGTCACTTTTTTTTTCATATATGAAAAGCAAATAATTTCTTGGATACTTGTGCCCTTTGTTACTCCAGCATGACAGTGCCCACAGTCTTTTATGTATTTGTCCTTGAAATCTCCCCATGCAGTAGAAAGGGCTCTTACATTATAATTGAGTAACTGAAGTGCAGAAAGATTGGAAGACTTTTCTCGTGGCCACCTGGGAAAGTCATAAGGGATCAAAAGCTCAAGCCATGAATTCAGCTGGGACCTTCTGACTTTCTTTCAAGCTTGTATTTCACAAAAATGGTTCACAGCCACTCTCACACATCTGACCAGTGTCCTCATGGGATATGTCCGGATCTAAGACAACCTGACTAACTATACACTGAACAGTCTCAGAATGCTCACTCTGACCATCCCATTCTTCACCTGAGCTGTGAGGAACAAGCAGCTGGGTGGTGCTACACACTTGAGCAAAAAGACCAGAAGGACATCAATTCCATCAGTAGTGGCACCAGTGTCTGGCAGCTAACTCCAAGTCCTCGGACACTGCTTCAACCTCTGAACTAATCTTCTTTCCATATAATACAGTTAACATACAGGTGCTTTGTAGCTAGGCAGAGACCTTATAATGTTAGCAATGTCATCCTCAAAACTCTGAGTTAGCAATCAACATAAAAATTCAAATTCAACCCGTTCAGCTCCTGCTAAGTCCATGGAGGTGTTATGAGAAACATTGCTCTTCTGTAATACATGCGTGCAAATAGTTGGAAAATAGTTCAAAAGATATCAAGTAGCTATTTGAACATCATGACTGCACCATTGCATAAAGTCCTTGAAAGGGCAGCAAGGGGTGAAAATTGCTGATGGCAATTTCCACAGTAGAGTAATTTAGCTCAGAGGCAAAGAGAGTGGTGAAGGAGAGAGAGAATATATATGTCAGCGTGGGAGAGGGTGGATTCGTATAAGAAGGAGTGCATTAGAGTATGTGTGAGTGTGGAGGAGGGTTTGAAGTGAGTTTCTCAGAATTAGGGCAAATTCTGCATTCGTAGTAGACCTTGCAGAGAAGCTGCATGTTTGTATGTGTATACATACGCAGACATTTGAACTTGGTCATATCAGGGTCCTTAGTGTTTTTAAGATGCTTATCTGGAATATATTTCCAGTTCTCATGAAGGCAAAGAAAAAAAACCTTGAAGATGGGATTGAAGGCCAGCTGAAAATGCAAAACTCAGAAAATGTACAAAATAAAAGATTTAGAATATATATATATATATATAGGTAGCAAGAGCCTTTTTTTTTATTTTCAGAGAGTGGAAAGATGGAGAGGGGGAGATGGCAGGAGGGACTGTTGCTGTTATTGCCTGCTGGAAAGATACTGCCAATGTTTGTCAAAAGAGGAAAAATAGTAGGGAGGGTGGGCATTCCACTTGCTTCACTGGTCAGAGGATGAAATATAGAGCATCCTGTGCCACTGAGAATAAGTGGTAGGAATTAAACTGGAACAGATTCATCCTTCCTATTTCACCATACCAGTGCCTTCAGGTAGGCACTGTTAGCTGTAACCCAGGGTCATTAGATGTACAGAGGCAGGGTCATTAGATGTACAGAGGAGCACACTATTTCTAAGAAATCAAAGGTTAAACCAGTGAGAAATTATTTTCTACAGCACTTTAGTAGAAAATGTCTTTTTATTGAGATGGGCAGTGAAGTAAATCCAAGGTCTTTATGCACACTGCATCTCCCCAAAATGTATGCCAGGCAGAGTTAGATGTTTAGGCTCTGGTTCCTACTCATTACCGCTTTCCCTGGTAATCCACTCTAGCAGTATTCCAGCTTTGAGACTCCTAAGCACAAATTTTTGGGCTCATTTCCAGTCCCTTATCTTTCCAGTGGGAACAGTCTATTTCTTACTTCTTCCACTTAGGCACAGCAATTTACACTTCTGATTCATGCTGTGGTGGACTGAGGGGATGATTTTATAGTGGTAAGACCATTGTCCCCCATCCCACTGTAACTTTAAAGTACTTAGCAAAACCTCATGAAGTGTGGAAATTTATGACAAGAAAATAAAGTGTTCATGTAAGAATTGCCCCTTATATTTTCCTTAACCTCCAAAAATCATGTTTACAAAGTAGAAGTTTCTTCTAATCAAGAAAACACCTCACAAGATAAGGATTTCACCTTGGAAAGATATTTCAAATATATTCTCAGTGGTCACTGCTCATAAGTCTCTTGGTCAGTAGGTAAAAGACTTTACTCTGACTTCATTAACCTAAGGATGAATCTAAGGGTACATTGAGTTGTCTGTATGTCCTTTTCCCTTGCAGAGCTTCCCTTGCAGCATTGGCTGAGGATGAACATTTATTAGAGCAGTTTGTATGAAATAGCTATATTCCTCAAATTTCCCACAGTTAGAAGCTCCTTACCCCAGTAGTTCCTACAGCCAGTCTTAGGATCACATAAAGGATTAAGAAAGCCCATCAGTCCCTAATTTTTTTCTTCTGTATTACTTCTCTAAGGGAAATGGATTACAGTCCTGAGGTTTGGGCTTGTCTGCATGCTGACCTTACAGGGCACAGCCAAATGATTGGGGTTGAATGTTTCTCTCAAGATGCTGTTTTCTATTATGGTCTTCTTTAGGAGTGGAAACCACCTGGGATTGACTGTTCAAATGGAACTTGATTTCTAGAAGGTTGTCAGCTTTACTACATGCATGTGGCAACTATTACTTGTGCGGATTGTGCTTTACCAAATGATTTAGAGATTTGTGATGGATTTCTACCTGTTCAAGTTTTGATTGCCAGTTCACTCTATGCAGAAAAAATATAGAAAAGTATCAACGCTGTGTAACTAAGGTAAATGTCTCTTGATGTCCCAAAGGCTGCTTAATTGGTTTCCACTGTTTAAATGTCCTCTTGACTGTGGACTATCACCAACTCTACATATAAATTTTTAAATTCATTCAAAGCATTAGGCCACAATCTCTTTGGAATAATTTAAGGAATAATTTAATGGTAATGAAGTTAAAGATAGCACTCAAAATAACCCCTTTAAGATGCCAAATCATTAACACACACTTGCATAAATTCCACTTTGAAATGAAAGCTTTTACAAGATTCTGAAAAGTTTTGCATGCTAGTAGTGCCCAAACACGTTCATGCACAACTGAAGTGTGATACTGTATAAAATAAACAAGTGATGAAAAAGTCAGCAAGACTCATAGGCCAAAAGCTACAAGAACCTCAAAGCACTTTTTGCCTATGGATAAAATTAATTTTTTTAACAGACTGGAGAATTAAATGGCTCTCAATTTCCACCTTGTCTCTGGCAGACAGACGAGGTCCATGGTAGCCTAAGCTAAATCCCACACAGATGAACTTGTAGGTGTCTGTAACGAGGATGACTAAGCTGCTATCATACACGTAGTGAGCAGAGTTTGGGGAGGCACTCAGCTACCTGGATACAGGAGTACCTCTCCCTAAAACAGGCATCTTTCAGCCTGGGTTAATGACTTTCTTTTCCACTGCCTGTAATTAGAACATAGGCACTCTGCTCATGAACCAACCTTTGGGAGTGTAAACTAGAGCCTCATCCTTTGCAGAATCTAAAGGCTTCTGGTGTGTCTCTATGACTCACTTGTTGTGATGGGTTTGGACATCACCTGAAAGACATTGCAGTGTGAGAGAAACTGGATGCTGTGCCATGCTGTTCCCCTGGCCTGATGGCTCCTGCACTAGGACATTAAGGTTCAGGTCCCCAGATTCCTTTCCAAGGAGGAGGGAACACACAGGCCTGCAAGCCTTCAGTCTTTGTCTCAAGGCTCTCTGTGTTTATTTTCTGGTTTGGTTTAGGCAGGACAAGCTGCTCGGTGCGCATTGCTGAGCTGAACTGCTGGGTGGGCAGTCCATGGACTCCAATTCAGTCCTTCAGAAGGGAGCTGAGGATTTCAGAGAGCACTGTGTCATGAAGATATTTCTGAGTTGCTCTGTGGCCCTGGGAGGGGCTTCATGAGTTTCTTCCACAATTCTCTCAGCCCACTTTTTCAATTTTCGTTGCTGAAGTGAGATATTGGTTTCTCTTTTGAGAGCAGTGGAGAAGAATACCAACTTCTCTGGAGACTAAGGTCTGACCCTCATATGTGGATACAATGAATCGTTACAGACCTGTTTGTTTTACAATTGATTGTATATTGGTAATATTAAAGGAAACATTCAATCTTGCATGTTGGGACTAGTTCAAAAAAATGTTCTAATAATAGTTAGATTGTGATCAGCTTACTTAGAAGGCATCAGCTTGACACTTGAAATAGTGCGATCAGCTCCGTAACATTTTTTTACATTGATCAACCCTGTCCAGTTACATCCAGACCAGCCATTAAAATCACATTCACTGATCAGACTATCATTACCTGGAATGATACCACTGATGTTGGATGGAAGACCTCCTTACCCTCACAGGGATATATCACTTGCTATAAGAGGTCTTCACCCTGAAGGCTGTGTTTGGGACCTCTGCTTTTGCCAAGAAAAGCTGCACTCTACCAAGCTGAAAGGCTGGCTTAGAGCATGAATTTTTGACAGCAATTCCAAGATCACTAGATCTAAGTTTGGGTTCAAATACCTGTTTAGAAAAATACATTGTTCTCTCAGGGTTTCTTTGTATTTCCCAACCTCCTCCTGATGGCTAGCATTGTATTTTCATAGAGAAGTTTGTTTGTTTGTTTGTTTGTTTATATAGTGCCCAGGATTATGTTTGCATATATGTGACACTTTGTTGAAGGACAGGATAGCTACCTGTGGCACTTTCACATGAGTGAAGCTCGGTGTGGCTGTGACTGGTCACTTGACATCTTTCCCTGCTGACCTTCCAGCAAGCCTCTGTTTCTGTCCATACTTGGCGCAGGTCAATCAGTTCAATAAAAGTTTTAGATTGAATCTAAGGAATGGAAGGGGGAGTTTACATGATTTGAGCTAGCACAGAACCGTATAGGGTCATTAAGCAACTATTTTAGAAATTATTTTCTTTTAAGATGCCTTTATGATGTGTATATATATAGCTTTTTCCCTAAGTGTCTGGGATTGGAAGCAATATGAAAAGTCATTTAATGTTTAAAATACCATCATATTCTCATGGCTGATGATAAATATGGATTTTTACACTAGGGAAATGCTCCTCTATTAATCTGATCAGCTTTTTTCTTTGTTTTTTAATTTGTCCCTTTAGAAACATTCTAGTAACCCCTTGGACATAATTTTTTGTTTTCCTCCTCAGAGATCCTGAGATTATATTGAGTTACTTGGGAAATTAGATTTGTCAGCTTTATTTCTGGTTGCTGTCTAAATTAATTTTATAATTAAAACCCAAAGATGTGTGTCTAATATGTATGAATCTACAAAAAGCAGAAAGAGGAAGAAGTGTGCTTAAGCCCATCCAAAAGAAGTAGTTTGACACATGTCAGCATTACGTTTCAGTGCAAGAAAGGAAATATTTTTTTGGCAGAGAGCTCAGAGAACATGTAGGCAAACCAAGGAAAAACTCATGAATCTGAAAATTAGTCTGTGAAGTGTTTGTAGTCACAGTCAGTTTTTGCTTAAACATTCAAATACAAATTACTGGATTGAAGGTTTGGTATGCACTACGAATTTTGCTCATTTATACATTGATTACATATGTTGCATTTTGTATATAAGGCTGGGATAGGGGAGGTGATAGGTGATGTCTGCATCACCATGATGACTGCATCACCATGACCTTTGTGTTACTTGCCTCTTTCGGAGATGCTGTGAATTAATCACTACCTGCATGTGTCAGCAGTGGCAGTGTTCTCTGCTGACTGATACCTTCATAGAGTCATGTTGCTTTTGAAGGTAGCAGCACCAAGGAGGTGCTCTGCGGATTTAGGAGCAACCCAGGAAACAGCCATCATGGTCCCTACCACTGAAAATCCTCTTTCAAGTGACAACATTTACCAGCTCTTCCCTTGTTTCACTAAAATTGAAAGGCTCAAGGGAGGCTGTGGTCTAGCACTTCCCATGAGCCACAGCTGAAGATGGGTTCATAAATTCAGCACCCCCTTAACGAGGTGGCAATGCAGGATCCTGAATGTGACTAAGCACTAGATCTGTCTGCTTGAGAGCCTAAACTGGGATGAGATAAAGTCACTGCCACTGATGCTCCAGCTCTCTGTGTTTTGAGTAAAGTCATCATTGGCTGGATATTGTAATCCTTGATTTTCTAGAAGGTACCTGTGGTGAAGATGAAGTGCACTTTTCCCCATACTTGTTCCTCCTTAGATAACTGCAGTATCACACCCGTTGCTATGATGCCTGAAAAAGAGTGTCCTGAGTGAGAGGTGGAAGCTGGTTCCTGTTTACGAGCATAGCTGGCCTGTGAAGGCATCTATGCCCTGTTTACATGGGACCTGTTGAGTGAAGGCTGGATTTTGCACCTACCTGCCTAATGCTGGATGGAGGCTTTGCAGGTGCTTTTTCAGTCATATGGCACAAGCCTTGAGTTACACTTGCTCTCTTGAATTTAGGTGCTGTAGTAGTGTCAGTGCCTGAAGCTAGATACATGTAATCTGTGGTCTCAAACAGGCAGTATAGTTTGGGTTTCTTGTTTTTCATATTTGAATGGAAATGTAAGTAAGTGATACGTTTTGGTCCATCAGGACAAAGTGTCTCTGAGGAGGCAGCCTTTCATCTTTCAAGACTAATTAATATTATCCATTTATATAAATCTTTATGTTCTCAGTTTCAATTGTTTGTTCCTTTCTTTGTAAACTGGACAGATTGCCATTTATAGGTAAATTTTTCCCTATGTATGAAATTGTTCTTACGGGTATTTCATTATGTGGCTTGGTAGACGTTTTTCCTTTGGAATTCACCTCTACCTATATGACTTGCAGTAAAGTAAACTAAAAGACCTGATGTGCTGAGGAACCCAAAAGCTGTGGTCCACTTGAATGGTGTGGAGACCTCATACACACATACACAAACTTGCACCAATCTGTAGACATGATGAGAAGGGATAAAGGCTGGATTAAGAAGACCTGAAGAAAGCTGTCCTTAGAAGCTCAAGAAGAATATTCTACCCACCCATGTGCTATACTTCAAGGCCTGTATTTCTTGTGTTTCCTTATGTTACAAAGAATGCTAGTGAGTGACTCTCAGAATTCAGAGGACCATGTTTCTCAGTCATGGCTACATGGAAGTATGCCATGAAGACATCTGAGGACTATCTGAAAATCCAGTGTTGAGAGTGCTGAGAAGTGAGGTGAGCACCTATAGCTGCAGGTTGGGGATCAGTCTTGCAGCATCCATCGTGCTGGATGGATAAAAGCTTGGACAAAGTGGTGGAAACTGGAGCAGTGGGACATCCTGCTTATCCAACAGCTGAGCAGCTAAAAGTGCTGACCTGGACAAGGAAGAATTAAGATCAGCTCACTGGGCTATAGTAAGACGTGGCATGTGCCTCCAATGACAGAATATCCTGCAAAGTTAGTTGAGTGGCTGACATGTCTCACATCCTTGTCTCTATGACTGCATTCCAGTGAAAATCCTGGTATTTATGGCTTTTAAAGACAAATTCTTAGTAGGAAACATGCACTGTGTAGCCGAGTTTTGGCATGTTGCTGAGTAGGTTTAGTATTGGATTTGGTCGTAGATTCCCTTGCTCATATGTTTGTTTGGTGACAGCTCTCAGACACCCAGTAATTCAGAAAGAGAAGGTCTTAGCCCCAATCTGTGTAACACCATGTAATATACCTGTGATTAGCAAGAACTTTTTAGTAGTCAGTTATACTTCATCTCATGGCACAAAGCAGTGATTTCCCAACACCTCTGCTGGGATAAGAACCTTAGTACTCATGTATAACTTTAAATTTGTCCATCTCCTGCTTAGCTGCAAAACTGAGACTTTGTGTATCCGGAGTTATTTTCTTTGTTACTCGGATCTTGATGTATGCTGTTATGCCGGGTTCTTGTGGGATTTTGTGTTGCTTTTTTTGCCAGCCTAAACCATCTCATTCGGTTTATTTCAAAATGCATCAAATGAAGAGCGTTAATGAAAACCTTACTTTAGATTAGTTACACAGAACAGTAGCCTTGGTTGTGGGATTGTCCACAAGGGACCTTTTTATAACCTTCCCAAAGCCTTGGATTACTCACATAACTTGAACTCTGGAACAGCTTTTGCACAGTACTGTGTGACGGTCATATCACTAGCTAGCCTTTGATTAGGGCTCTTTCCCCAAATCCATCCAGTTCATTCTTTGTTGTCTTTCTCAATGCTGTCTCAATATGACAGAAATCTCATCATTCTCGAAAGAAAGACAAAAATTTGAAGTCTGGATCCTAAACATGTACAGATTTCTTGCTGATTACATGACCAATAATACATCTTTCAACTTCTGATCATTTGCCCATGGTTTATTGCTGTAAATAAAAAGCTCTACACTGCAGAAAAGCAACAGTTCTGTCTTACATAAATGACTGCCCAGTTCTATTTCACCTGGGCACACACCTCCATGTTTTTTTTTGGGCATTTGAACTGCACAGACCACAAAATCAAACAAAGGCTGCAAATCCCATGTTATTCCTGCTCTTGACTGTAAATCTTTGAAAAAATAGGGATTTCAGCCTCCACACTGAAATCTCCTCAAAGAGGAAGAACAGTAAAGTGCTCATAAAAGATAATACTCTTTTTTTGCTTGCTGCTCCATTTCCCTGTACTAACCTTTGTTTTAAGAGCATCTCATGGCTATAAACTGCAGAGGGTTTTCTTTAGACTTAAAAAACCACCTCAAAACATTGTGTGAATATAACATGAGTTCTTTTTTGCATTTCTAATAGGATGAACCTCTTTGCCAGCTACGTACTTCCAAATCTTCTTGCTCATTGTGAAGATTGAAGGGGAAGGATGGGGTCATCAGGGTATATTTCTTCATTTGTGCTTCAAGAAAGGCTGCCTTCCTCTCCTCAGTGATTAGTTAACTTCCTATGTTCTTTAGGACAGTAGTATATTCATTTTACAGATCAGAGATTCAAATCCAGCCCTGAAACTAAAGTTTTAACTAGCAGAAGTCCTGTGGCCTCAAATCCGGGTCAAATGTACATTCTGCAGACATCCCCTTACTCTGTAGTTTGGACAAGATGAGGCAAGGACTTCATACCGATGAAATTGAAATGGCAGGTGAATTCTGTAGACCTCTGGTGGGACAATATTAGATGCCTTCCCTGTCCTGCCCTGTGGACAAATAAAGCACCTGTTTCCAGAGCTGTCAATCAAGAACTTCTCAGGGTAGGAAATGTGTTTTAGAAAACAGGCTGTTGAGACACCATCTGGCTTCCGTCTCTCTCAGTGTGTTTTATTGTGCAAAATAGGCTTCCAGTATCATCCTGCAAAGCAGCTCCTGCCTTGCAATTCTTCCCAAGACAAATCAGCCTTGAACTAGTAGCATGATGTTTATCTTTGGCTGTTCATCTTCTGAAGACAAAAGTGTAGATTCCATGCTGATGGGGCTTTAGCTAAATCCATCTAACCAAGGCACAAGTTCCACTCAGCTGACAGCTAGTCAGAGTGGAGGGGTAGAAATGACACTCTGAAATGAGTTTTGATCACCTGGCAAATAGTTGTTTTCCACAAGTAATATATATTTGCACTAGCCTTCAAAGATAAGGAAAATGTTTTTGCTAACATCACAATCAACCAGTGAACTGTAGAGCTAGAGAGGCAGATTTTTCTTGTGGGGAGGGGCTCCTTTGCAATTGGAAGTTAGTATTGCTTGAGCATATTTTTGGGATAGAGCCAACTGCAGAGTAATTTTGGAAGGTTCCTCTTTACGAAGTCTCAGACACAACACCTGACTCCATGGACAGAACCAGCTAAGGAAATACACAAACACTTATAAATTGAATACCAACGTAGTTTACAATTATTTTTATTATGAAATCTTATATCTTCCTCCTCCCTGTTCCCCCTCTTAGTTTATAACAGGCTTCTGGGATGTCCTGGGATTTGTGTGGGGTTTTTTGATGGAACGCCAGGTTCTAACAAAATCCCTCCAGTCTCTATTTTTAATCCTATTTTATGGTCTTCTGTTGCTTCACTCCCATTCCTCTCACAAGCATACCATGTCTTCCCCCTGTGAAATGCAAGTCAGCTTTTAACGTCAGCAACCAGATTTGCGGAGTGTACAAGTTTTCCAGCCTCCTCCCCAGACACAACCAAGCTAATCAGCTGTATTCAGTAAGGAGCAGTGATAAAAACCAGAAATGCACCAGAGGGTTAATTTTTAAATACAACAACTGTAATATGGGAACTGTTTTTTTCTGGGCAAAGTTAAAAAAAAAAAAAGGAGAGAGAAAATGTACCTAGTTAAGTGCATTTACTATTATACTGAGCTATTTCAGAGCAACTACTTGAGAATGAACCTTTTTCTGGTCTTAAGTCCTGGAGCAGCCCTTTAAATTCATAGCCTATCTCCTTCCAAATTAACTGGTCTTTGCAGACAAGCCCTTGGCTAACTTATTCTAAAACTCTAAAATAGACAAACCAGTGTCAACGCCAATGCCCAAGGGCCTAACTCAGCCAGCTTTTCACATTAAAGGCATTATGTTTCATCTGCATCAGACTTCTAAAATGTATCAGCTAATATGTGCTAATGACATGCATTTAAACCCTAGTCTAGACAAAGCCTGTGCGATTGCCCTCTGAATGCTTGATGCGATCAGCTAACATCAGCTACCCCCTTTTAATCAGGAGAGGCTATAAACATCATAGAGTTATCCAGACTTTCCCCATAGCAAAGAACAAGGCTGCGCAAGGGATCCAAGCCTCGAAATACCCTTGTAGGGTGAGACCTTTGCCCTTGCACAAACAAGCCTATCAGTGGGGATAGAAAAGCCAGGCTTTAGCTGACAGAAACGCATCTGTGCAGAGGAATCTGTTACACCAGAAGGATGAAGAAAATGATGCAACAGTGATTTACCTGGATTACTGCTTTGACATTGGCAATCAGCTAATAGCCTGGTAGGAATAGGAGGCAAAGAGCTGAATTGGAGCAGAGATGTGACTGCATGTCTGTATACGGTAAACTGATCAGTTTAATTCACATAATAGTTTTTCTCTGCACATTTTATAGCAGGTTTTGAAAAATTGGAAAGGATGTTTAAAAAAAAAAAGGATGCAATGATTTGAGGAAGAGAAGATAAATGCTTTATAGCAAAAGACTTAAAAGCTCAATCTGTTTAGTTTATGAGAAAGAATACTGAGAAGTAAATAGACTACAATATATAAATATTTTCATGGGGAGAAAAGATGCAGTACTAAAGGATTGTTTAATCTTGCAGAGAAAAGCAAATCTGGCTAAAGGAAGCCAGAAAAAAATGAAGTTAGGAAGTTAGGACACAATTTTGACAATGCTAATCTCTTCTAACAAACTATCAAGCAAAAAAAAGATATTTTTCATCACTTGATAAGCTTGATTATGGCTGGAGGTATGGGAGGTATATTTAAATCCACCATAGGCTATTGAGACCACTACAGAATTAACTGTGACATGGCTATCATACAAGCAGTCCAAGTTGATGATTTTTTTTAGGCTTCACTGTTATGTA
This sequence comes from Cephalopterus ornatus, assembly GCA_013396775.1. Classification (NCBI taxonomy): domain Eukaryota; kingdom Metazoa; phylum Chordata; class Aves; order Passeriformes; family Cotingidae; genus Cephalopterus; species Cephalopterus ornatus. The sequence goes on from VZRE01001327.1 coordinate 316,761, forward strand.
TATAAAAGTACATAAATCAGCAAGAAGTACTTACCAGCCAGAATTCTGAGCAAATGGTTGTAGTATGTCTGTGGTAGGATTTCAGGAGTGCTCTGTGCTAGGTTTAAAGGAATATATATTTTTTCCTCTCCCTGCGACCCAAACATCCCTACTGAGAAGGAGGATGACATTGCAGTCAGCCCATTAAGTCTGAACAGGCACAATGTTACCCAGCGTGAGGCAAAACACTTAATCAAAGGTAGTCCTGAGTGCATCTATTTGATTTTGCTTGCAAACCATGATTACCATGAATTCAATGTAATGGGTTTATATAGTGAGAGGATCTGCACCTTGTAAGCATAATTTCATGATTTGAAATTGACTTTTTTCAGTTGACTTACTTGTTCTTGAAACATTCAGTTTTAACTCAGTAAGTAGTCACCTTTTGCAGTCCAAGCAGTCCCAATGACTGTGCTCTTGGGGAGCCTGGAAGAAGAAATGGCTTCCTCCAGATTGTGTCCTACTTTATAGGCACTTAATGCCAATAAATATAGGACAAATTCGTTTTTCCTGAATATCTCAGCAGTTGCTTCCAGAAGAGATTGACTACAGAACAGAACCAGAAGAAATTTGCTGCTGTTTCTACTTTCTTTTTGAGGGAAAAGATATAGTAAATGAGCTTCAGATCTTAGCAGGATAACCAGAGTAACAAATCAAGGGACAATTTGTACCCTTTCAAAAAAAAAAAAAAAAAGGATGATAAAAACCTCACACTTCAAATGCTGAACTCTGAGATGCATTTGTTAAGTGGACAAAATGAACATCAGTCCTATATCAGACCTGGCTACTATTGGTGCTGGAGGCACAAAAAAAATCTCCCAAACCAACTAATTCCTTTCCCTCCTCCTCTTCCCAATCTTCATTCTCCAAATCAATTCACATCAGCACAGAAAAATTTTGTCTTACTAACACTGACTGTCAAAGCCATTCTGATTTTAAATAAAACAATACTTACAAGTCCAGAATTGTGACTTTAGCAAACCACCCGGAATAGTCTTGCAACAAATTTTCTACCTTTAGATTCCACAGCATTTACTGCACATCTTGTGTAGCTAAATGTGGCATAACTTGATACAGGATTTTCTCTAAATCTCAGTATAGTTGTTCCTTAAGTGAATGTGATGCTCTGGCAGTCCTGAACATGCAAGCTTTGCCCAAAACCCGCACACTTCAATGAACAATTGACTCCACTACATGCAATAGTATGAGGAGATATTAAAAATTTTCTTTTCAGTGATACGGAAAATGCAATCTTCATCAAACATGATCAAACATAAAACATCTCTTGTGGACATAAAATGCAGTTTAACAGAGAGGTTACACCCATCTCCCTTTAATGTGCGTGGCGAAATGCACATTTGTCCAAGAGGTTTTGCACAGTCTATCTTTTAAGCCTTCAAGTGGGAATCAGATACAGTGCAGTAAGAGGCTGGCCCTCTAAACTGATGAAAGTTAACCCTGCCATCAGTTCAAGACAATTCAAAGTTGAGGATAAAAAGGTCTCCTGGGAGAAAAAGAGTTCGGGCCAACTGAACTTAGAAAATACTCTCAGTATGTTTGGGTAGTTAGAAATCAAATCTTCTCCTGCTCCACTAGTCCCTATTTGAAAAGAGGGAACACTACTATAACTGTCTTCCATAACTTGCAGCTGCATGCCAGGCTGTTTCACAGTCTCATGTTTTGAGCTCATGATTAGCCTGATGATGTCATGTCTCTTTGGCCTTTCCTTGTTCATTTTTTTCCCACTACTGTTGTGAAGATCCTGCTAACTGTAAATAACTTTGAGTCTTCCAAAGGTGCACCTTCCTTCAACCTGACTGAGCTGGAGAAACTTGCTTTAGGTGTTGTGGGGACCTATAAGGATCATCTAGTTCAACTGCCTGATGACTTCAGGGTTGACCGAAAGTTAAATCATGTCAGTAAGGACATTGTGCAAATGCTTCTTAAACACTGGCAGCCCTGAGGCACTGATGAGAGGGCATGAAGCCCCTCCCAGTGTTGAACCACCATCTCAGTAAAGAAATGGTTCCTAATGTGCAGTCTAGATGTCTTTCAAAGGTGGCTTGTTATTCATCTCATTCTATCAACCTCAGGAGTCCAAGCTGAATACCCCAACGGTCATCATTTCAGCAGCTAAAGGATGGAGCTGAGCATTTTAATCCAGTTTCCCCCAAAGCCACTGAGCACACAAAGTTAAAGCCAGTTCTGAGGCCCAACCTGATACTTATGAGGATGTTCCCGAGTTTCAAGCTCTCAGCTGATATGTTACAATAATGCAGCGTCTCTACATGCTATTCATAATCAAAGTTTAGATCTTCTTTGTGGTATCTAAAAGCCAGTGAAGGAGGTTCCCTTTTAGCTGGTACTACACAAGAACTAAAAAGGTACTCTCCTAAAGCTCTGATGGTCTAGACAGACATAAAAAACGTAGGGGGAAAAAAAAAGAGGAAGAGAAAATATATGCAAAGCAAATATCATGATTAGGTTACGAAGTTCAGTTAAAATTAAAAACTCCAATCTGGGATTGGAGTTGTTTTGTGGGAGAGGAGATGAGCTAAAGGGAAAAAAAGGAGGACATAGGAAAAGAGAGGACAGAATATAAAGAGTAAGTATGGCATGGAGTAAGCGGAGGTGAAAGTTTTCTCACATCTCTTTTCCCCAGCCTAAATGCCATCCATACACATTTATGTTACAGTACTTAAATAAGAGCTGTCAGACCTAACACATTTTTGCCAGAATTATTCATAAAACTGTATGATTACAAGTGAAAAAGGAGTCGTTACTTGGATTAAACTAGTTACTTTTCATTAGCATAACTGGACTATAATTACTAGTTTCACCCAAGTGACTTAACACAGGGTCTGTAGCAACCATAACAGAGATGTACTTTATTTTTTAAAATTTTGTGTGTACTGCTTGAAAGCATAATTTTCTCCAATAACTGACCTGCTAAGCCTCTTTCTTTTCCCCTTTTGTACACAACTGGCATTTCATTTAATATTTCTATATTCCAGGTAGATGCCATAAGAGAAATAGGTCCTCAAGTACTAATCACTAAGAGCCATATAGGAGAGTTCCTTCATTACTAATTGCATTTGACACTAATTGGTGTTTGTTGAGGAACCTCAGTGAAACATCACTCTGACATGTATCTGGATACTCCCTGCATCTGTTTCAATTTGCCATATTTCCTGCTGTTTGTGCCCCACTTCATAGGGCCAGCTCTCTTGTGACCGGCTCCTCTGCCTACGCAGAGGTGTGACTCGGAGGTGGCTGCTGTTTCTTATTCAGCACCATGCTAAATGTTGTACTGGTGCATATCTTTAAAGCAGGGCTCTGGGAGGAGCAATTCCTTCCTTCCTCTCCTGGCTTGGTTGGTACACACACTTTAGCTTTCGCTGGCTCTTACAGGAGTGCTGGAGTACTGTGTGTTTGACAATGAAACTTACGTGATAATTTATATCAATGTTCCTACTTAAGGAACACCACTAAAAATGCTTTATTCCTTTCCTTGGCTGGCCAAAGGCCAGAAGCTTTAGCTAGATGTTAGAAGAAGTTACTAATTGGATGCATTGCAATTACCCAACTCGACACGGAAAATGAGATACTTGAAGGAGTTCATTTTTTTACCTGTCTGCTTGTTGAAAAAGATCAAATGAAATCCATTCAGCTAAACATAGGTCCATGCTGGTACTTCCTCTACCAATATTTTGAATTATTTTAATCTTAGGTAATATTGCTTTTTTGATTCGTAAGTAATTTAACTAAGTTATCTGCAAGTTCAGGTAGGAGAAAGGTAAGTTCCAGGAGACTCTTGCTGGATTGATTACATTTCAAAAACATCAGAAGAAAAACTTACACAAACAATATGGTAGAAGTCATATTTATTGATAAAAATTAATATATCTGCTATAAAATTTGTAACAGTAATGCAACTGAATATTCATTTTGATGCATAAACCTGAATGTTACATACCAAATACAATACAGTAACACTGGTTTCCTCCCTATTTACATGTTTATGAAAATTGGTATGCAATCCATGTTAAAAGAACTTGTAATGGAGAATAGTTACATTAGAAAAATAATATTCTTGATAAAGCATTCTTGAGGACTCCAATCACATTTTCAGGCCTCTTTCAATAAGGCAAAAATCCCTGGTACAGCATATAACTTAATTTACAAAATACAATAACTTCAGACACATCTTCAAGTTTTCTTTTGGTATGCTTTTCCTCACTGTAAAATTACTCAATTTTCTTACTAAACAGAAAGAATTTTCTATACCAAAACTTTATGAGTTCTACTACATATTACACATATATCGCTGTAGCTTAGCGACCATAACCGGGCAATCTTTCTCCTTAACTGTTTGCTCAATGAGCTTTTCTTAGATGTAGGACATGTAGTATTTTGAAATCATTATGACTGTGGTATCTTCTCCAGTTTTCATAGGAAACAATCTGTCACATTTTGAAACTCTTTTTTAAAATTTTATTTTATTTTACTAACTGGTGCACAACTACATTTCCACTCACAAGAGAACGTCACAAATGTAACTAAAATTAGGCTTGGATAACTTTGAAAACATACTACTATGTGCCCAAACCCAAATTTCTTACTTTAATACTTTATAACCCTGCCATGCTCTAGGAATTCTTCTTCTGCATAGCTTCATTACTAGTCACAGTCAGACAGTTTTAATTCCTTCAAAGGCACAAAACTTCCACCTCTTTTCCAGCGTTGCTCCTACACCAGTGAATTCTTGTTTAAACATGCGTGGCAGTCTCATCAAAAGCATTTCTATCTCATTTGCAGAGATCTGAGAAAGAAATAAAAGTAAAATTAAAGTGAGGAAGCTGCACTGTAGATTGGGAAGAGGAAACATTAGGAACAGAAATAAGAGGAGGGCAGGGGAGCAGGGACAAACGCAGGCCAGATGAAAAGAGCAAACCATTATTTTTTTTTTTAACCTTAGCCTCACATGAATTTCCAGACTCCAAAGCAAGTGCAAATTCCTTGCAGGAATGATTCTGCTCTTGTATGAGGCATCCCACTGTAAAACAATGACAACTGCCATGCTGGGGCTGTGGTCACACACTGTTGTATGAAGTCCATCTAAGAACTACAGTCATGGGTATACTTGTGAGGAGGAGAAAGCAGATGGGACTTCATTCTTCCTTCTCAGCCTATGAGCTCTTGAATTCTTCTCCCAGCTCCCTCAGTTTTTCTCTTTCAAAAAAACTTTAATCAGCTCCCATTTGTTACTTAGGGCTGACTATCCATGGAGCCATCTTCTTCTGCTCTTACTCAGTTCAGCAGCCCCAGAAAACAAAGAAGTAAAAGTTCCCAATTCTGCATTGGTCAGGATGTTTTTATCATTTTGAAACCTAATGACTGGTCACCTTCCTAATGAGAAAGATGCACTCATTACAGCAAACATTTTCACAAAGGTAATCTTTCTGGCACAATCAGTAGGGAAGTCAAGAAACGAACAGTCATAGAAAATGAACCATTTTATCCTCCTCCTACTGCTTCTAAAATGGTGGTCATGAAAAGAACAGCAAGTAAATCTGTGAGTGTTGCCTGATATCCACAGGTATTTCCATGGTTTGATAGGTTTCTCTGGCAGTAATGATATTTCTGTTTATTCATATTAGTAGGAACCTTCCATGATGAAAATTTTTCTTTTTAAAACAGTATATGAACATAAAATGTGCTAATTATACCTCAGTACACCCAAGGGAGCTGAGAAAATATCTACTGCCTCTTATTTTCCTCTAGAGGTTAGTGCAGCAGAAAGATTAAATGATTTGTTAAAGGTGGCACCAAAAATCAGTGTTGGAGGGAGTCTAAAGCCCCAGAATGATCAGATCTATCTTTTAAGTACTTACATGGCAGTAATGGATATCTGGTTACTTTTGGGCAATATATATGAGCTCTATATTGAGCCCTCAGCTTGCATGGGTATGCTGACCTTATCATTCCTGTTTAGGTGAAGAATGACAGGCTAACCATGGAAAGTAACTGAAATTAATCTCTGAGATTGCATCTCTGTGTTGTGCTATTAGAAAGTAATTTTTTTTCTCCAAACAGTTACTTCCAAAATAAACCAGTGAGGTCAAATTTTGCAGCTTGTGTTTATTATGCAGTAGTGGGTCCAGTGGTAGCTGCAGAGATGGAGAAAATGCACCTTCCATGAAGGTTCTGTTTGCAAGTTAAAGGTTTGATCCTGGCAGCCTCACAGAAGCCAACATTTTACTAATGTGAGTAGAAATTCAAGGACTGAATGCACAGTCATTCACTAGAAGGGACTGCAGCACTGCAGGGGGAGAAAGTTGAAGAGCTCAGTGGGCAGAAGCAAAGAGCAGCAGGGCTGGAGCCCAAGGAGTCCACATTTTAGATGATTGCTTTTATCACTCAAGAGATAAAGAGCTGGAGGGGTCATCCAGGGGAAAAAGCAGTTGAAACTTAGCCAAACACTGTTTTAAGGAAGGACTTGAAAGATAACTGAGGAGACTGGGCAGACTGAGTGCTGCAGGAACTGGGGAAAAGATGAAGGAAAATGTACATGTGGCAGAGGCAGGAAATAGAGAAGCAGAAGAGGAATGGCTGTAGATGTGAAGCTCTGGACACATCAGGTCTCGATAAAACCAGACATTTAAAAAAGAACTGAAATTCACCAGTTTCTCACCTCTTTCTACCATCCTCATCCCCTACTCCCTGTTCATTGTGGGTGGCAGTGGACTCTAAAACACTAGCAAAACTGAGTTGCCAAGACCTGAAGACAGCGCCTAAGAACTTCATTATCCTTCCTCACTCATCAATGCAACCTGTCTTATTTCCAGTGGGCTTCTAGCTCAGGCTGTCCTCTGCTTCTAGCTCTACACTTTTTCATAGAAACAGAGGAAGCATCCAGGATCATCCAGAAGCATGAAGCAGGCTATGAAAGCAAACTATCAAAGCAGCTGGAAGGTTATCTTAGCAATGGGCTGGAGGGGCTGTTCAGGAACAAAATATTACCAGGATGAAAGGAATTGTGTTGGAAGAAGATCTTGGAAAGCACCATCATACAAGTACTGGCAGATGTGGCTCAGACCTGTGGCTGACCACAGGGTGACCCCTGCATCTGCTAAGTGTCTCGTGAAGCCTAGCATCCTCCAGAGCCGCTTTTTAGCACTTAGAATAGCATTCACCTGATCAAAAGTGTTTATTTCACAGTTGAGCTTCTCACCCTTGACTTGCTTAATATTCAATGCAGAGGAATGGGCCCTTTTGGGGCTCGATTTCATCTCATCCTACGGTAGATATTAAAAAATCAAAGAATCTTATCCTATGGGCATGTATTGACTGTGGACTGTACAAACTGATGCATTAAACACTTTGCACACTGTTGTGTGTTGGCCTTACTTTTGTCTTGGCCACAGCTTCCCTGAATTTAGCAGTAAAGTCACCCAATTCCTTTGTGAGGTCCTCTCACGCTTCCATGTGCGGACAAAGGACATGCTACATGGTCCACTCATATATTCATGAAAGTTTCAGTTCAGTGTGACCCATGACTAATAACTTTACAAAGAACAAAGAGCCATATCCAAAAATTCTGCATAGTTCGGTGGCCCTGGCTACATCAATCTCTTGTTTTGCTTTCTTTCTCCTCAGCTATATTTCACAATCGTGTCACAAAATCATCTGCTACTCTTTGCCATTTAAAGCTCTGCTGTTCTTTGCCATGAAGAATAGCTAAGCAATGCGAGGCAAAGACCTCACCACAAGCACGTGCACTGTAATTTGCAAATGAATAAAGACTGCAAACCCCCAAGCCCCATATCCCATTATCTTTCTAATGGAATCGCATGAAGAGTTTAACCTGCAGTAAAGAATAATACAATATTTCTATAGAGAAAACAGATTTTGATTAAATTTTTTTACCCTAGAGTCCAGCTGCTGCATATAAGACCAAAGATATTCTATATTGGCTCCAAAAGGGTGGACGTGAAGAAATGTGGATATGATACCTGTATTAAAAACAAATGCACACAAACTATTAAAATTTAATGATATGGTGTCATATCATTAAAATAGGCAAAATAATTCTGAAAAGTCTGTTCTTGCAGGTTTTTCAGTATGAATTATTATTCTTATATTTCTTATTTTTCTTACACAACCCAATAAACATAACAAAATGGCACATTTTTAATACAGTCATAGTAAAACGCTAAGTACAATAGCTCATCTTCAGGAATGACAGCAGTTAGCAAGTAAGTGACCAGGATAATATACTGATGAATAAAGGAATTTCTAAACAAAGCCTTGCTGGAAGCATTTCAGCTACCAATTTTATGCTTGATTTACCAATATAAAATTGTGGATATTGTAATGGTAAAATTATTGCCTTTTTCCCCTTCACTGGATGCTCTGTTGTGAAAATGTTTCATATAATTGTGTCAGAAACCTCACTCCCTCAAATATTTCTAGTAATTATGCTGATGCTGGTTACGAAAAGTGTTTAATCCATATTACCCCTAACTGCTGCTGAAGAAAACACAAATCCTTTCTGACATATTTTACTTTCTCTTAAAAGAGAGCCTGTTCTGTCTATCTTCATTGTTATTTTCAGGATAATTATAAAAGGTATGAGAATAAAAGTGGCTTAGAAGGAGTCAGGATCTAAGTCTAGGTGAAAATCAAGTGACAGCATTAATAATGATGACCAGTGAAAACAAGATTTGGTGCATCAGTATTGCTATTAGAGACACTATCCAATTTCTCCTGTTCTAAACAAACAGTGAAAACAGAAAATGGCATGTGTGTTACTCAATATTTGGGGAGAGTTGAGCTGTAAGAATCAGAATAAATATTTTCAACTCTCTTTGGATGGGTTTCTTAGCTGAACCACCCTAGGGGAAGTTTCTTATACTTAAATCATAAACACCAGGATTAAAAATGCTTACAAATGACAAAAATGGGTCACTGTATCTTGTGTACTGCAGGCCATACTGCTTTCTTGATGCTGAATGAATTAGGATAATCTTGGATTTCATTTTTCCCCAAGTACCGGCCATGGTTGAAACTGATAAGCAATGTTTAACTCATTTTAGACTGGCTTTGCAAAGAACACCTTTTTACTTCCCTCATTTTTCGAAAAGCATTTACAGACTTCTGGCCTTGCATAGGGAGTGGTGTATATTTAATTTTATATTATGGTGAGTCCTAGCAGCAGTTACCTTCTTTGTGCTGTGGATGACTGTAAGCAACCACACAAGAGCTTTAGAAGCAAAAGCCAAGACCATCGCACTTGGATGGGCTGAATGAAAATCCAATTTGTGCTCCCATCATGTATTACCAGTGTCATTGCATTTGTTATGCAGTTCCTAAGACTTTTCAATTCAGAACGTTCAAAGATAGCTCTTTCATATATTGTAAATAAATAAGTAATTTGTAAATATTTTGTAGTTATGAAGTTCCATGATAACTTTTTAGTAATTTTTACTTTCTTTTATGCTCTTTTCCTCTAAGACAATACTGTATTTATTAAAATATAGACAAACTTAGTGAATGGATGGACACAAGGCCCATTTTTCCCTTATCACACCTGAACATGCCCCATATGAAGAGATAATATGAAATCCATCTTGAGGAATCTTTTGCCTTTGAACTGTAACAATGAGCCAGTTGTGGGGGTATTATGACCAGTAATCTCTGAACAGAGATTATTCTGTTTATCTGAGTGTGTTACTGAACAACTGGGACACTGCCACCACTTCTTTCAGTCAAATAATGAGGGATCTATAAAAAAAAGGTTGTTATTCTGTTCTTAAAATCCCATCCTTGCTATCCTTCTCACAGAATAATCTTTGAACAGATCAAGTACTGTCTGCTGCAATTAAAAGTTCCAGATTTTATTATAAGAAGCAGAATTCAACCAATTCATACATTTCTGTACAACCCACTGTTTTGCATCTTACTGGTCACAGAGAGTTCGTGTACTAAGCCCTTTAAACATTTAAATACATTCTTCACTTTCAAATGACCTTCTTGGTCTAAACTGAATCCGTCAATTGCTGAATCTGTGCCTCAGCAATAAACCAGCAACTTTCCTGGTGCTTAGGTTATGCAAATGAGTTGCATTTAAACAAATTAAGGTAGTTTTGGAACTATCACCTACTAGGATACTGCTGATTTTGTGAAAAGACCAAAACAAAGAAATTAAACATGTTCTTTGAGGTCAACATTTCTGTTGCCATGCCACAGGGTACACTTTGGACCGTGAGCCTTCAGGCTCCACAAAAACCTGTACCACTGAAAACAAATGCAAAATATGCACAGGTATAAATGGGGCATGTTCCCTCCAAGGGCAGTAGTAGTATGGGTACAGCCAGTTCTGTGTGGCTAAATGCCTGATATCAGTTAGCTGGCCCACTGCCTAAAAGCTTTAGCTTTAGGCCCTCTTTAAGAGTTTATTTTAAAGATTTTATTCTAGGTAAAGGATATGACAGTCCTTGTGGTATTCTTTATAAATATTCATATTGCTAATTCCCTCACCTAATGGCAAAAGCATAAATCTGGCTTGCTTAATACATGCAGTATACATATTTTTGCTTCGTAGTTTGCTAATATTATTTCCATTCCCTTCTTCTTCACCACTAGGTCTAATAATCATATAAGAAGATATACAATTCTAGGCTGCTAAATCTTGATGAAAATACAGTCTTCATAGATTCATGCTGCAAGTCTAAATACAGATCCTGCAAGTTTCTTCATACCTGAAATTCTTTCGTTAAACTCTGCAGAATTGTTCAGAAAGGCAAAGTCCACTTGTACTTTAGGATTTCTCTTACTAAAAGCCATTTTGAATACAGATGAAAAAAATTTTTTTTTTTTTTACTTTTATTAGCAAAATGTTGTGGGTAAACACATGCAAAACAGAAACCTTTTAATAGGCATTTTGTTCTCAAAAATCTTCTTTGGGGTTATCTTACCTATTAATAGTGCCTCTTTCTCTGATTTTAGACCTGGGCTTCGTTTCTCTGAGTTTTTTTCTCTATCTTGGTTGACCAATGCCACTGTCAATACATTGATTTCCTATAAAGTTTAAAAAAACAAACAGGTGGTCATGTAGATTTCATTTACTTCAATTAAATTTGTATGCTTCCTTTCAACTCCATAAAAAAATCATTACTTTAATTCACATCTAAAGACAAGACAATTATAAATAATTGATTTGTTTGCAGAATATTAAGACACATTTTGAGTTACCTTTATGCCAAGAGCTGCCAAGAAGAGAAGTTTTGCTTGTGGAATAAGTAATAACTTTGTTGCTAGTGCTTCTTCATTATAACAGCTTGAGAAATTGTGCCATAAATTGTGGGGATGGTCAGAAAACTCATATTTTCCAACTATTAAAGCTGTAAACCAAGACTGCCTCTAGGGAGCATGGATGGAAACATTCAACTACAGCCATAAGAGTAAATTCAGCAGTCACGGGCAATGTTTCTAGACTACAGCCTACTACAATGTCTACTAGACTACAACCATCTAGCCTGTTACACTCTTTGACCAGTGCCTAGCATGTCATCAATGCCATCCCAAACAGTTCTCAGGCATGTTTTGGAGGTCAGTACATTTCAAAAAGACCATTCCTAACACGTGGTTTGCATAAAGCTACCTTGTTAAGAGCACCAATCTGAAGGGCAATCAAAACAAGGCTCGTGCTCTGAGCTCTTTTTTCTGCAACCAGGTGACCTGAACCATCCAAATCTCAGCTGAGCGACCACATGTCAGATGCTCCATCAGAAGTACCCAGGCAGTTGTGTGACACAGACTGCTATTATCCTGGTTATATATGAAGTAAACAAAGTATCTCCATTTCCAAGGTATGTAAGTGAAGTGTATTGCACAATATTCAAGCACATACAGGGACTGTTTCCGTGGAGCGACTGATATGCAATAACTTGTTCCTCGGTGAGGCAGCGACTCACACTGCTTCATCCGCTCTCTGAAGTGCTTAGCAGTTCCATGACCAACCTCAGAGGCAGAGAGCATGGGGCTGGAGACATGATGGCATGAGGTGAGACTGTGAAGGAATTGTTCTGTTTGAGGGTAAGCAGCTGGAGTTTGCATGGAACTGGGCAGCCTTAAATGCAGGCAGATTTGTATTACTCTGTGTAACGATGTGGCCCATTTAGAACATGCCCTCAGGGTGGTGTCTTGCTCCAAATTTTTGGCAAGCATTTTTGGCAGTGAAAGAGGGACACTGGGCTTGGGTTGCTCTAAGGCATTTCTGAAGGTGTGAATAATACATGCTAAAATAAGCAAAAAGTCCAAAATATGTCCAATATGCCTCTTTATAGATGACTAAAGGATTCACAACCTCTGAGACTGGTAAGAAGAATCAGGAACTTCCTCATTTTCAGTTGAAAAAAATGAAAAAAACCCCAAACAAATGACACAACACACACACACAAAACCCCCAGTGATGTAGTCTGTGTTCTTTATAGGCTGGCTCCAAGGAACAGCTGTCGGGATAGGCAGTGCCTAATGGCTCAGATGCATCATGGGTTCAAATGTTCCCTCGTGTTGTGAAGAGGAACAAATTTCCATGTGTCAGCTAAGAAACCCTATGTGCATATGAGTGACATACATGCATACGTGTATCCTCAGCCCCCATCAACAAGGGGCTCTGACAGATCTTAGCCCACAATGAAGGAAGAGTGAGATCCACTGACTCATCTGGGGTTTGTTGCATGCCAGAGATCTATGAGTAGTTGTGTACATGTAAGCTAGTCAGCCTTTTTAGCTAGTAGAAATGAAATAACTTTCTAGTTGTGTATTTTAGTTTAGGGACTCTGAAGTTCAAGAGTTGGCAGTGATCCCTCCTTAAAACAATGGTGTTTCTGAGTGCTCTGGCAGTTACATCACCTTGACATTAACACTCCAGTAGTGTTGTAAGTCACGGGGCACATTACAGCAGCAGCAGTAGTATGCCCTAAGTTGTCCAGTACTGTTGATTCCCTTCCTGACAGAGCCAAAGGCTAATGCAAATACTGATCTACTGCTGGCCATGACACCAAAGAACAGCGAAAGAAAACCCAGGCAAGGAACAGAAATAAGAGAAGTGTTTACATGAATTTCTCCAACAGGGCAGTAATGACAAGGGGGTTACAGATCAGAACAGAGCTGGATGACAGATTTCGTGATGCTGCAGCACAAGAGCAGAGCAGCATATGCCACCAGAGCTTGTATAGGTTAAGATGTAACTTTTACTCCATCAGAGATAGAAAAGCAGTCTAAAAATAGCAATTCCTGAGAGGAGAAGGAGAGAGCAGAGATGTGCATTTGATATAACAGGCCCCAAACCCAGCACACTAGTAGTTTCAGGTGGGATTAGAAGTTCTGTCAAGCAGTGACGCAGAGAAAGAAACTATAATCCCATGGGGAGCAACAAACAGATGGATTCTCATTTAGTGCCTAGATTTGAACTTGTGCAGAACATTTTGCATGATTTATAGGACAGTGTAAATGGATGCTAAAGGAAGTCACATCAAGTCTTCTTTAGCTGTATCTTCGTACAGAGGATAAAAGAGTAAAAAATGGTTTATGGGGGAGCCTGAGGAAATGACGGGCAAAGATAGATACTCAGCAAACCACTGGCTTTAGAAGAAGGTTGTGGGTTCTTGGAGGTTTGAAAAGGAGAGGTTTCTGCCATCCAAAACTACCTGCCTCACAGAAGATTATAAATTAGACCTCTCCGATGTATTCAGCTGCCAAAGGAAGTCTTGCGTTGGCCATGAGAAAATCCATGATGTGCATAGTCACAAAAAGGATTCAGCAGCAATGCTGCTATGAATTAACAGTGATTTCATAGAAATGGAATAGTTGTGTCTAAAAAATCAGTGTGAAATTCACCCAGAAACCAAGCTAATTATAGTGTAAGTGAAAACCTTAGGAATCTGACTACACGCTGCAGATACAAATCTAGTATCAACGAAGCCTCTACAACAAATCTTCATGCAGTTAATTTGCACTTTTTTAGAGGCACTACTTATGTCAACCCAGAGAAACAAAAATTTTAAGAGTACAAAGGTGAATGAGGCAATATGTAATTGGAAAAAAACTTAGGTCACCTCTCTGACATGAGAAAAAGCTACTGATCACCACATGCCTGAGGAAAATTACTTAATATATACTACATTACAGTATTTCCTTTCTTTCCTTTCTTTATTTGGAAAATTTTATTTTCTGAGGCCCTAAGCAGTCTCCTTCAGCAGGTTTCATTGTAAAAGGAATATTTTGCTACCATCTGTCAGTTACTGCATTAAAGGACAAGAACATAGCTGAGCATGTGCAATCCAGTACTGATTAGAAATGAACTGACCTTGCAAGAACTCAATGCATTTATGTGGAAGGCTTAATCCAGGTTAAATCACACCTGGAATCATTAGGGAGCTGGCCCTATTTATTATTCACAAATTATGTCAAGTATTGGAAAACATGGACCAATTTGATGATGACAGCTCGAGCTGCTCAGTGTGAATGAAACTATTTTGTGTGATGCTCTTACTGTTGCCAGCTTAGAGCTTTTTCTTGCCAATTACACTTTCATCCATCAGCAGATAATGAAAAGACATGAATTTCCCTCATAGGATTAACAAACTGATTCTGCAAACATTCCTTCGGACCAACATTTTATTCAGGGCTCCCTGCTTTAGAACCAGGGAGGGAGAGACAGACAGTCTTTCCGGAAAACTTTCAGAAGAACTTGCTGGGTAAAACAGAGGACAACACATAACAATTTTATCACATGGACTATTCATTTCCACAAGCAGATCTCTGACATCACCACTGACATGGAGCTGACAGCTGCGGAGAGTCATATATGGCAGTTTCACACATGGATATATAATGCCTGGTTGTGAGATGAGAGAGAAGTTTGGTTTGCATCATTCACTCATGTATCCTGGTTTCTTTTAGAAGAAAATGCATAGGCATGGGCAAGTGGATTGCTCCAAAAGGTGCCTGGTCTCGCTGTCCAACACGGCCCACCACAGAGCAGCTGGGTCCTGCACCGGAGACACAGCAAATAAAAGAGTGACTCTTGAGAGAAATGCACTTTCCAGAGAGAGACACTGAAGCCCTGAAGAGTAGAAGGGATGTGGTGACTTCCTACAGAAGAAAGTCACAGATCCTGTAAGAACAAAAGGCTAGCTCTGCATTCCAGGGCTCTAGCAGATCAGAAAGCCCCAGATATTTAGTCTGGATGACTTGGGTCTTTCACTCCTTCATTAGTTTCTTTTTTCCCCTATGGGAAAGTAAGATATTAAATAAAGAGTTCTCAATCTAGATATCATTAATCCTATTCAGGTCAGTCTTGCATCAGTGCAAAAAGGGCAGACAGAATATAAAATATTTGCTCTTGCCTGGAGTTTCTCTCTTTAGAGAAACTTCAGAAAAGTTTCTCTTTACCATAAAATGTTCTGTGATCCTGAAAACATAGGCTATCCAGCATCCTTAAAAATGGGGGGAGTGAAGACTTGCTGTTCCCCATAAACACTGAGTAAGAGCCAAACAGGGCTTGCACAGTAGCTGCCCTACCTGGAAACTCTTCCTGCCACAGTACAGTTCCACATCACCTGTTGTTCAGGACTCTGCTTGAAAGGCAGAATATGGGATTTAATGAATGTGACATTGAAGACTGGGATGCAATGGCAAATATCCAAAGAGATGAAATACTCTCTGGGTAATCCAAATATTTGATAATTACCTTTAAATCTAGAGGGAATGGTGACTGCTTGCATACTGTCTTCAAAGACCTCATTCCCTTTGTTGTAGTATACAGGATTCTGCAGAGGGTGAGGGAGTAAAAATAATATTGTATCTTCTGACAGACCATAAGCCTCTGGAAGAGTTTTCCGGATATGTTGGCATTTTTACTATATGTACAAAGCCAATCGTCTGAGGCATTAAAACAGTAGCAGAATAAGATGTTTGTCACAGCAGGCATATGACAGAGCCACTACTGAATGTTGTTAGATGTAAGGGATATACCACGCTTTCTCATCAGTCAGGAGATTTATGAGAGAAAATGAGTAGGAGGAGAAAAAACTATCTATCTGAAACATAAGCAAAAAACAGCAGGCCAGAGAGATGCTGTAAGCTTGGAAATAAAAGGTAATTTTATGATTTTCATAGAAGAAAAAGCCATACGCATGTGATACCAAATCTGCAGTCCTTAAGGTCTTGAAAGGCATACTTCACGTGTGTTTGCCCAAACTGCTTATGAGGATCAGACAAGTTTGACTGCAAACTTGGGTAGAAACTGGCCTGTGACATGAAGAATGTATTTATTTCATTTATTTTCATTTATCTGTGGACCTCCTAAAGTCTGGTATAGTTGGGTTTGCTTTGCTGGTCTTTCTAGAAAGGTACTGAAGACCCACATCTTAAAATTTAATCTTGCTGTTTTAATCTGAATGAAGCCTAATTCAATTTCCAATCAAATGAATGAAAGTCTTGCAATAGTTTCAATGCACATCAAGTCAGGCATCTTGAATTTATGGGGACATGAAAGTTTAAGATACAGGACAACTTCTGACAGCTTAACATGGTTATCAGTTGAAAATGGGCTACTGTTCTTGTCTGTGTTCTTAACCACAGTGAATTCAAAATGATTCAGTCCAAATCGAGCCAAACTACAGTGGAAGAGCTTATTTAAATTTAACTTAAATCAAATTCCTACAATTACAATGTATGAGTACACTCACAGACAGTAATCGTGACTCAGATGATTACAGAATCACAAAATCATGTAGACGACCTTGGGAGGTCTCTAGTCTAGCCTCCTGCTCAAAGCAGGATCAGCTGCAGTGTCCGAGCACATGGATGTGCAAAAAAAAGGGTAATAGTCCAATGGCTGGATAAGCGTCAGCAGTTTCTCTGCAAAATCTCAGTCCTGCACCATTATCAACAGATGGGTGGCTCCATCCCCTGCCGAAGGGATTTTCCAACCACCATGACTTGCTCCATCCTCATGATAGCTGTGATTAACTGTCATATCTGTACAAGCACAAAGGAGGGCAGAAGCACCATTACAGATGGTGAAAGTCTGATAACCTAATCAGAGAAAGCAGAATTCCCTGACCTAGCTCCTCCCAGGGCTGTCACAGGGAAGCATCAGTTCTAGGAGTCGAACGTGACACCTATCAACACCAGTCCACCTCTCCAAGACATCTTACAGTCTGAGAGGAGCACTGCCAATAGGAATATGGGACTTGTTAGCAGATGTAGGAGAAGAGCATTGTGGGGTTGTACAAAACTCAGTTGAGTGTCCTTAGCAGGGAAAGAAAAGGCAGGAAAAGGGAAGGATCATGGTGGTTTGGGAGGGGATGAAAGAGACTGGTTGCATGCAAACAGGTTGCTAGCCAGTTGGTTGGCCATTCTAGGCCCTGATCAATGTATTACATTGATTAAACTCAATTTCTCTTTTCCTGCGTAAGGGACCCTTTATTCTGTGTGAACGGGGGTCTGTGAGGGAGTCTGAGCACAGCAGCTGGAGTGGGATTAGTTATCAGACCGGGGGTCCAAGCCACCAACTAGGGACATCATAGGGTCTGGGGAATGACTAAATGACTGGCTTATGTGTGTATGTGTGAGGCAGGAGCCAGTTATGGGACAGACTGAAGGTCAAAATCCAGTTTCTGGAGGGATTCACATTGTATATATGTGTAAGTCTGCATATGTATTTCCCGCTAGTGGACCTTCATCCTGATCAGCCAGAAAGGGGAGCAAAATGAGGCTGTTTGTGTACTTCAGTACTGTTTATGTTTATGAATGCTGTTTGTTTTGCTCTATGTGGCTATGTGCTATGTATGCATGAGATCCATGTGTTGTATAGGTGTGTTTGTGCACATGCCTGTGGGGAATGCGTGCTACAGTGCAGTTGCAGGTTGATCACATGGAGGTCTGACCACCTTGTCACGCTACAGGATTCAGCATCTCCCAAAAGCAGTAATACTTGATTTGGGCCAAATATCTCTAATTCTTTTAATGGAGCTTGTTCCCCTTCAAAGACTACTTAGGGCACTGTGCTGGGATGTGATGTGTGAAAATGTGGCTGAGTGTTTGAACTCTGAAAGAAATTTAAAATTCTCCATGAACATTGCATGTGTTACACAGCTCATCTTTCAGCATGTCCTGTTACAGTGACTGTTTCTGACTCTCTGCTGACTACCCCTCTAAAAATACTCTAATGACTAAGAAAATTGCTCCTGATATTTGATTAATATAATTCTTTTGTCACTGCAAATGAATTATCTTGTGCTAGTGAATTAACTACTTCCTAGAAAGATTATATTTTACATGGTCCTGGCTCCCCATAGCCTAAGAAGTGATTTTAGTAAAGTGGGTAGCATTAAGGTAGATGGCCTTGTGACACACTGTCTATATGTAGAGAGGTTTCTTGGCCTTTTCTATGTGTATTGGGATAACTCAGTTTACAGCAACAAATTACAGTGTTGCATCACATATGAAAAGAACAAGGCAAGGAATGAGGCATCCAACCATCTGCCCATAACCAGAACTCTCACAAGCAACTAGTGCTACTGTTAGAGTTAGCACCAGGTCAATAGTTCAGAAAAAAAACCTTTTGCTTTTCAGTACTTTTTTCCAGGGTCTCACAGGATCCTTCTCGCTCTACTATCTATCTAGTGATGCAGAAGGACATATTTGCCATATGCTGCACTGCTGGTGAATATAACTGGTCTATCATTAGAAATGATAGACACCAGGTGTCATCTTTTCATTCAGATCAAGCCTAAACTCAGTAACGTATTTTGTGTTATGCAAGAACCTAGTGCTGGTTTTGTCAGCAACAGCACATTGTAATTACTTTTAAAGAACACTCATATAGAAATTTACTTTTAAAATACACTAATCTAAAATTTACCATTATTGTAATTTTAAGAGTGCACTGCTATCAACAAATAAACAGTTGACAACTTGAAAAATTATTTGGCATTAAAATTATAGGAACAGCAACATAGAAAAATTAGAACAGTGAATGTAAGGCCTTGTGAATGAAAAACTTCAAATGGATGAATCTAAGACTTGTTTGTCTGATTTAGCCTACATAATAGAAGCGTTTTTGGGACTGAAGATTAATTGTATTATGGTGCTCTTGACATCCTATTTTCCTGATCCATTTGCAGAGAGATGCTTTTAACTTTTTCATTTCAAAGCTTTTACTATTATAACTTTCACCTGCTGAGTTTAGGCAACTAGCAATAATCTGAAAATGCTTTTCTCATTGAAACTATCTCTTTTATGTTTTTCTCACTGTATATGAGTACATTTATTTTATGGGAATGTACATATGCAAAATATGGATGACTATTATGAAAGTTACTTCATGCTTATTTTCAAAAGTATGATCAGGTTGCTTCATTTTCTAAAGCTGGATTTATGTGTAGGTTCCTGATGACTTAACACAGATGTTTATGTGATGTGAAGCTGGTTGCTTTGCAAGGGAAGAGGTAATTGTCATTTTGCACACTTCGTGTTAGGGAATTGCAGCAGACAAATGGCTGGCTGAATGAAAGCATCGCCTGCCCACCAGCTCTGCTGAAGTCATTGTAGGAGGAGATATTTCGTATTTACTTGAGATGAAGAATTTGTGAAAACCCTTTCAAATGGCCTTTAGCACAAATATTGCTCTAGCAAACTCTAGATTGATGCACTTCTAAAAGAAAAGTTAAAGAGGAAAAAAAAAATATGGTTTGTTTCCCTTCTGGGACTTGTAGAAGTTTGGAAAATGTCTTTGTCGAAATAAAAAGCAGTAGCAGGCAGGGGAAACCAACCTTAACTGTTTTATGAGAGTTAATGGTTTTCATCATGGATTTGTATTTGAAAGATATTAACTTCAGGTATCTGAAAACCCCGAGGAACCCTTATATTCACAGGAATCTCCACATCTGAATATGCAAAAATTACTTAAAACAAACACTTTGGAGTTCTCATTCCTTTGGAGTGGATCTTGATGATGAACTCTTTCTGAGGGCATGTTCCTGAGAGGGACTTGGGGATGTTGTTTGACGAGAAGCTCAACATGACCCAGGAGTGTGTCTGTCTCCCAGGCCAGAAAGCCAAATGTATCCTGGACTGCATCAAAAGCAGCGTGGCCAGCAGGTTGAGGGAGGGAGTGCTATGCCCTGCTCTGGGGTCCACAACACAGGAAGGACATGGACCTGCTGGAGCAAGTCCAGAGGAGGGCCATGAAGATGATCAGAGGGCTGCAGCACCTCTCCTGTAAAGTTGGGCTGAGACAGTTGGGGTTGTTCAGCCTGGTAAACTAAAAGCTCTCTGGGAAGACCTTAGAGCATCTTCATGTACTACAAGGGCTACAAGACAGCTAGAGAGAAACTTTTCAATGGGCATGTTGGAGTAGGATGAGGGAGAATGGCTTTAAACTGAAAGAGGGCAGGTTTAGATCAGATGCAAGGAAGAAATTCTTTACTGTGAGGGTGGTGAGACACTGGCACAGGCTGCGTAGAGAAACTGTGGATGTCTCATCCCTGGAAGTATTCAAGGGCAGGCTGGATGGGGCTTTGAGCAACCTAGTCTTGTGAAAGGTGTCCCCTTCCAATGCAAATCATTCCATGATTCTATGAAGAGTCGCTCCTGAGAATACTGAAATTCCCTTCTCACTTCTGTCACTTTTTTCTTTTGAAAGCAGGTTGGAAGGAATGTGAATGTGCTGCACAACCCCCAGGACTGCAGTAGCAGGCTTGTGGCTGAATCAGAGGTGGCCCATCATCCTTCAGGTGGTTGCGGGGGAGCCTGAGTGCTCTGACAAGCCAATCTGCCTTGTACACTGTGTGGGTTAAGCACACAGCTGCATATGTATAAGGCTGAATGTTATTCCTCACCAGAAATGACAGGATGACTCCTGTAAACGTGTGCAGTATAAATACTTGGGGAAAATGCTCTGGGATGAAAGGCTGCACATAATGATCAGATATTATTAAAATGTCAGGTAGCTCTGGGCATTGAAGAACGGTGTCCCTGTGGAGCTCATATGAAATTTAAAGTCAAAAAACTTTTGTGATTTGCTGAGTGGGTGGCTGAATGGGTTTTATCATTGTATCTCAGAGTTCTCTTTCTCCTCCCTCAGATGATGGGAATTCACTGCAATCAAAAGCCAAGTTACTCTGACACTCTTAATTAGGGACAAGGGAAGTAGTGTGATTTCTTGCTGCACATTAACAAAAGGGTTATTGCTGCTGCCCGGATTCGCTTCAGGTAGCACATTCTGTGTCAGAATGCACCTTGGTCTACTCCCTGTTTGCTCCCTTTAGGGTTCAATAATGCCTGAAACCTCAGAGACTGTGACTTAGAAAGAGTTTCATTAGCATGGCACAGATGTGTCTGCTGGCTGTCTTCTAACGAGCTGAACCAAAGCTGGGGTGGCAAGGGAGGGAACTCAGGGAAACTTGATCTACCAGTGCATTAGAACTTCTGAAGGCTGAGCAGGCTCTTTGATAACATCCTAAACAGCCCGTTAAACTCCTGTTACTTTTCAGGCCTTGTGGTATTGAATTCACGAGGTGGTCATTCCTCATGCCTGCTGCACTAAGTAGGAAAGCTGCTGATCTGTGAACGGTCATAAGCTACCTGAATCTATCATATTCCATGTGCCTTAAATTGAAGGAAATGAGAAGAAATGAGTGATATAAGGGCTACAAATAAATGCCTGGAATGCAAAAGGCAAGGAGTAGAAAGATGCATAGTCACTCCTCACACCCTGAGGCCCCACCAGGACAGAGGAATCTGAATACAGACAGTAAATGGGTCTCTCTAATCCCTGAAGGCTTTACACCCCACTCCAGTCAGGGTACAGGGTCCTTGCACTTACTTCTAATGACATAACACACCCACGATGAGAAACCAAACCCCACATCTCTCTCTCTTCAAGGAGCTATCCCTGCAGTGCACCATTATTCCTTCTTGTTCTCCTTAGACAATTCACTTGCAAAGGGGAGCAGTTACCAAAAAAACGGGCTGGAGGGTGCACATAAGACCAAGCTCCTCTCTAGAAAAGCAGCTTTGAAGCTTCTCAAGGCAGAGAAACTATCCCCAACTTCTCACACTCCCTGCAGGGGGGATCTTTGCCTGCCTTGTTGCAAAAGGGAGTCTCACTTAGGAACTGTCTTGTCTGTGATGAAGATTATCAGTGATTAACCATACTCTGTAAAAAGAGAAGACTAGGATGTAGTTAGGAATAACATCACTTTCAGTGATAGTGAGCAATTTAGCGAAATGCTTGAAATATTTCAACCTGGATTTCAATCCCTCATCAGTCAGGGATCATCTGGTAGCTGCTTCAAAAGCGGATACAGAAGAGAAAAATTACAATAAGGATCAACATTAAATGTAAGGTGCTTGGTTGAACTCAAGAAGTGCTCCGATAACAGCTTCAAACATTCAAATGGAAAAATGCATCCCTACTTAATGTTATTGGCTTCACATCTGGAGAAAAACCCATGGAATATTGTGTCCAAGCTGCGGAAAATGCTAACTGAAGGCAGACAGACAAATGAGGTCAAAGTCAGTGCTTTGTTCAAACAATGAAACTCAAACAGAACAAAAAGCTGGTAAAAAAACTTGTGGTGAAATCAATTTCACCCTCTGAGATATATTCATTCTATGTGTTGGTGATAATGAAGTAACCCTAAAAGTCTTTTGGCAAAATCCTGGCTTTTTAACCGGATAGGAATTTGATTAATTGAGTTACAACAGCCTTAGGACTTTACCATGCAATTCCAGTCTGAGCATTCAAAATGCTTCTGTGACCATGATCCATCTCACTTTGGTCTGAACTTGTAGCACTGATATTCTTGATTACCATTTTACAGCACTTTTGCAAAGGGTAGGAGTTACTCAAAGCAGCTATCTAAGGAAGGCAGATAGCTGTCAAGGGAGAGCAACAAACTCCTAGAAGATTACTGAGTACTTCTAAAAGGAGATTTATATAAAAAAAATCTCCCTTTCTCCATTAACAATAGAGCGATACCATGGATGTTAACCCTCCCACTCAAAAAACAGGGATATATTCACTGAGGCTACATAACCGTATTTGCATGCAGTGGCCTATCTATACACAGAAAGCCACTGAACTTGCAGAAATGGTGGAAGAATAAATTGCCTTTGTAGAGTTAGTCACAAAACATGGGATCAGCATTTTCAATTTGCAAAATGGTCTCTACTGGAGCACGCCACCCAAGCAAGACTTTTTTTTTCACGTTGGGACTATTCAGGTGCCAAGAGTCTGGGAACATCCTGTAAGAGGATTAAATCTGAAATGATGATTGTCCATCAGTCAATCTCTTCAGTTAAGACAGAGATGTGAATGAAATATCATTATTAGCAGCAATGAAGAGCAAATTAAAAGGGTGGTAGATTAGAAGCAAGAAGCAATCTCTTTCTAACCACAGGGCTGAAGGAAATAAGCACTCGGTGACAGCACCTCTGGCAGTCCTGGGTGTCAGTCTCCGTTAACACCAGGCCAGTATCTCGGGCTCTATGTACTGCTTGAGACCAATATTTGGCCTTTCCTGACACAGAGTATAGCTGGGAAATGTCAACAGCCATAACAAATATTACTGCATGTACCTGGCAAGTCACTCATGAAACACCCTTATGACTCTGTACAGAGCCTTGTAAGATGGTTTTGCTTTCTGGAAATAACAGATGTACTGGCAATACACTGAAATTCTGGTGCCTCCCGCCCCCGCAGATTTGACTTTGTACAGCCATACAGGGAATGTGACATTGCAATTGCTTCAGCCTCTTAGTCAACTTAGTTAATTTTCTTGAAAAAAAAATGAGAAAAGAAATGAAGGTCAATTTGTAGGTTGGGAACTTATAAGTTACTTCAGGAGGGATGTTTTGTTTTTCCAAAGTTGTCCAGATCCTTTTTTCCCTTTCAGGATGGTCTCACAAATGGACATGTAAAAGACACAACAGGATAGGTCTGAGTACATATTTTCTGCTTTTTGCTAAGAAAAATATTTCTGGTAACATTTTCTAATGTAAAATATGATGCAGGCTAGTGCCATCAGGAGAAATCCTGAGGACTGCAGGAAGTAATCTTTTTAAGATTACAATATGGGCTTTCTCGATACTTATGCAGTGTGCCTAAAGTTTCTTCTCTCCTTTCTAGGAGCCTGATTTTCTTCAGAGTAAGTAATCTAAATATGCCGTAGTGTGAAGATTAGATTGTGTGTTCAGTATACAGACATACATTGCCGTTTTTCCTTACCCACACCTCCCACTACTGCTTGGCCTGTAGAGGTATTTCATTTACTGAATTCAACCCGTCAACTGTAACAAATATGTCCTAATCCCATTATATGCATCACAGTTCTCTAACAACCACGTAGGAGCCACCAAGCCTTCTTCTCTTTGATCATCCGTGATTTGCACAGTGGCCAGAGGCAAGAACCATGGAGTCTGCTGAGAATATAGGTGGTGAGACAACCTGCAAGGCACAACACCTAAGTGCTACATATTTGATATAAACGACAATTGTTTAAAAGGTATCTCAGCTTCCATTTTACAAAGTTCATGGTTGTAGCAAATGCTTTAACATCAGTTCTTTCCCTCTGTTTCTCTATTTCCATTTGTACTGCTATGCTTTCTCTGATTTCATGGTGGTATTATTGTTGAATACAGAGCTGCGACTGTGACTCAATAATTGTAACTGTCTGGACTCCTTCTTTGCCATTAATTTAGGTATTGACTTTTTCCTTAAGAGTCATGTATTGCTATGAGATCAGCATGGGAAGAGCTCATGGAAAAGAGGGGCAGAAAATAGAGTTTCTATCCTATGGAAAATTCAGGCATTTGAAGAACTCCTATAATTACAAACTGGATCAAAATACTACATTTGGAAAAATTTACCATTAACCAAAGACTCTGAAATATTTTTTTTAAGCTATCTGGGAATGATGTACTGAAGCACTCTCCTTACACAATCAAAATGTTTCCTTTTAAGCCTACTTCAATCTTTATATTGTATAAAAATAAAACTTTCAAGCTCCTCTATTTATCCAGTTAGATATGAGCCAGAATGATAAAAGTTGAAGCATTCAGGTAATTTTCCTTTAAAACATTTCAATACTGCAGAACATTGTTTCACCCACATTTTTGGTGAGGAAGCAAGTTCCTTTAGAGAGTTTCTAAGCCATACATTTTTATATTCCTCTCGGAAACCCACAATCAGCTATTGTACAATGAACGGTTTTTAGGCAGCATATACGAGTTTTTCAAGATCATCATTGGATTAATATATTTTTGGTTTGCCAACAGAATCTTTCAAAGGGGCAATGGGATGCTGTGCAGACAGACTGCAGTTGCAGATTTGTTGGAGCTATCAGACAATATTGAATGTCTCCTGTCCAAACGCTGAGAGCTATGAGGCTCTGTTGACTTCACTGCAGAAATGGACCACAATGAATGAGTTTCAGGAAAGGATTAAAAAAAGGAGGACAGCATTTCCTTATCACAAAGCAGTTCACAAAATTTGAGCCTTCTGTTCAGGTTTAAAATAAAACTGTTTTCGTGGCTGAGCCATTAGACAATGAATGGACTAAAATAGATGTTAAAATATATTAGTGTTCAAACTGTTGCTAGTTCTCTTGCCTAGGAGGAAAATATTGTATATAATCAGTTTTAATTTTCATATATTTATGACAAAGCACAAGACTGCATGGTTTGGATGACAAATATAGCAAGAAAGTTTCCCTTTTTTTCTCTCTCCCCTTATGGAAATTGCTATTTTGGCTGCAATCATTGAAGGGAATAACAGAAGCTCTTTTTTTTTGGCAGCAGGTTTTCAAACATGACCTTAACAGTGCTTTCATGTTGTTGGACAAAGTAATGATTCAATATATTAATTTAGTCCTCTTGTGCAAATTAACTGTTTCCAAATTACACACCTATATAAATCACTTCACTCAGAACTGAAATATTGCCAGACTTGCCCAGCTGCAAGGTGGCAGCCACAGAAACAAATGGTATAACTTTGTAGCTTGAGTAATCCTGGACAGGACACTAAAGAAAAGCATTTCTTTTGCAGTCGTTTCCATGGTATCTTTAACACCCACATATAGCAAGTAGGACATTGGTTGTTAAAGTCTCATCCAAATAAATCCTACAAAGTAAATTGCATGGAACCCAATTTATCTACCTCGAAATGAAGTTTGCCGGGATTTGAACCTGTGGCTTCAAGAAAAAACAGGCACTTCAAACCTGATGTGCAAATCATTCAGCCATTCTACCAGCTTTAAGACATAAATAGTAAATTTCAGACCATACACATGCATGTATCTAAATCTGTACATAGACAGCTGTACCTACATTTGCTTGAGAGTCATCATGCCCATTGATTTCTGCTAATTCCTTGGCGCTTTTTAACTGCATAGAGTGAACAAAAAACAAAACAGAACAAAACAAGCACATTACTTGAGTATTTCACACAGTTATCTTTGATTTATTCGAAAGAGCATTTTATAAAGCTTCCAATGAGAAAAACAGATGGAGCATATAATTCTAATGAGTTTTTGCTCAAGCTATTTTGAAACCAACATACTTAGGGCTTGATAGGTTGACAAAAAAAAAAAAAAAAGAAAAATAATAAGATAGGGTCATTATTTTTTAAATAATAAGATTAGAAAGTAGTTTCAAGGCATAAAAAGTGTACAGAATTTGCTCTCAAGAATAATAAACAATTTAATTTCCCACTGTTGTTGCTATTAATTTAAACTTTACAATGTTTGCAAGTTGTTACTAGCTAAATAGTGTTTTGCTAACAATTACATTTGAATGATATATTTTGAGCTGTTTAAGGTGCCAAAGTGCTACTATATGTTGTCTTTTTGAGGAAGCATCTAAAGAACTCCTGGCTCCTGGATATAATGGAAAAGGAGGAGAGGAGAAGGATAGATCTTTTATTTAACCAGTGGCAGGAAGAACTGAGGAGACACTGCAAATATATGACCTGAACCAAATTTTTTTTTCCCTCCTGAATTAGCTTTTTGGGGAAAATCCAGGATTACACTGGGGATTGTAAAGATCGCTCTCAAGAGGTTTTAGGAAAGTCCTAGCTCACATCTCGAGCCACAGTGAAATACGCTGTTGTTTGTCCTGTGACTGAGCAAACAGAGCAAGGAGGAGACACAGCACCTCTCCTGAGCCTATAAGCCATGGAGGTTTGTACACTTAAATGAAGCTCCCAGAACCATTTGCTCTTTAGGTAAAGCTCTGAAGAGTCATTGCTTTTATTCTAACTTAATTCAGAATAGATATCTGGGGGTCGAGGGGGAGGGATGGGGAACAATAAACAGAAGCTTCCTCTGAATTCCTTGTTTTTTGCCAAAGAAGCTGGGCTTGATGTAACTGTTGATGTTGTAGCTGTGGCTCTGACTGACAACAGTCCTAAAATCTGGGTGAAATGGAACTCTGTTATGTATCAATTAGATGTCTGTCTCAGAAGTATTGGTGAACTACCATCCTAGGGCAACTAGGTTATTTCCATCATATTTTTGCTATGTGGCAGCAACAGCTGAACTGAGTGTGACTCAGTTTCCAACTTGTTACAGTTTCCAATCTGACTATTAAGGTAAGAAGGCCATGGTCTGTTCATACCTTCTTATTCAGGGCTGTAAACTGCACCAGTTCAGGAACTGCTGTTCAAGCCACTAAAGCAGTTCTGATGGAGAGGGAAGGGGACAACAATTCCTGATAAAGTAGTACAAAGGATAGCTGGGGACTGCAAGTTGATCAGATGTCCTGGTTCAATTCACCAAAGCTCATCTTTCCCTTGAAAAGTCTGCAATTTATCCTGACAGCAGGGTGGTGCATTTCCAATAAAGGCTACATGTTTTCCCTACACTGCAAAAATAACCATCCTGTGAAACCACCTCACTGTGAGGATGTCTGGTAGGACCAACCTGAGACAGCTACTTCCAGCCAAGCACCAGAATTAGGTATTTCTGCATCACAGTGTGACGGAAAGGGCTGTTTCCTGATTCTGCCAATTCTTCATTATAGAAATTCACCTCACGTGAGCAGTCCTGTCAGGTACTCATCTGAATACGAATTACTCATCTGCATGCCAAGGCCACATCCTGAGTGCTCAAGGAATGCTGCTCATAACTTACCTTTCGCCATTTCTTTTCCCAGTTGATAAAGTGCCGTCACCAAGGGGTGACCGCTGGCTCCTTGTCAATGCTTCGCATGTATTCTTCTGGTGTCACGGAACTCTCCCATCAGCCACATGTGCATTTGACAGGAGAGTGGGCTCAGCCTCTGGCCTGTGTTGGTCTGGCAGGCTTTCACCTCACAGTGGTTTCCCACCATCATCGCCCTGGCACTGCTTCACCAGTTAATATAATGTAGAGACGAT
Source organism: Cephalopterus ornatus (assembly GCA_013396775.1). NCBI lineage: Eukaryota > Metazoa > Chordata > Aves > Passeriformes > Cotingidae > Cephalopterus > Cephalopterus ornatus. Next base: position 345,256 of record VZRE01001327.1, read on the forward strand.
GCTTGAGCCTTTTATTGCATCTCTTTTATTGCATGCTACACTCCGAAAAGGATGCCAGAGCTCAGGCAAGAAGGTGCTAGCATCCATGTCTAGACTAGGACCACTGCAGTAAGAGGTGGAAGTGAACCAGTGGAGATAATGGTGGAAAACTTAGGAGTAGGAAGTGTGCAGCTTGCATTCCCAAAGGCTAAAGGGATGAAGTCTCTTTTTTTTCCAATATTGTTTTTTTTTTCTAAATTAATATTTAAATTATATTCTTCTCTCACATGCTAAATAGAGAAATGTTGGAATAGGAAGCTCAGAAAAAATATACAATATTGGAAAAACAGGACTTGCCTTACCCTCTAGGCTGGCTCCATCGCAGGTCGGTGGCAAGTGTGATGTTACCAGCAGAGAGTTTGCTGAGGCAACACACTGAGCCAGTGGCAGTAACAAACAAGGGCCTACCTAGAAGGAGAAGGCATGAGGAGTCAGAAGTCTCTGATAAATCTAATGCTACGGTACAGTAGATCTGACTCAAACAAGTGGACATGAATCCCTCAAACAACAAGAGCTGATGGTCATGTGCTGGATCTGATCCAGAAGCCTTTTGACTACAGCAGTGCAAAATGGTGCACAAACAAACAAGACCTCTCCCAGCAGGACATCCCAGCCTGGATGTGGCTGGGTTGGTGAATGGAGCAACCATGCTTGGACACAGCTGCACCTCTCCGTGCAAACATGCCCTCAGTGAGGCAAGGTGGGATCCCTCTGCCAGCTTGGGATGAAAAGGCAGTTTTTAGCAAACCTATCACAAAAACAAGCCATACATTCAAGGCTGGAGTACTGCACTGTTTATTTTTTAAATGAAATAAATACCTGGCTCAGCTGAATGATTTTCAATACCCATTGTGGATAAAACACACGGATAAGGTGTGGTGCTTGTAAAGGAAAGCTGTGAGCCTTGGCAAGTGGGGGGTCATTACTACTAAGGCTTCTGCAGTTCTGGAAAGTTTTCGAACTTGTTCAGGGTTCTTGGAGAAGCACACTGGCTGCCTAGCACTCTTTAGGAATTCTGGTTACTTACAGTCTTGGCCTTAGGCGTGTTTCAGAGCTAATTCTCAAGAGAAATACAGATCCATCCTGCCTTTTTTCCAACTACTGTTTCGCCTGTCTGCCTAGCATGAGTGCACATTTGATTTGCAATTAGTAGGAATCTGCAGAGATTCAGAAGTCTGCCCTGGTGGTCCCTGCTGGGCTTCACATTGCAAGATCTTCCTATATATTTTTGCAGCATTTAATTGCTACAAAGACATAAAATAACTTCATGCAATTTCTTTTTTTTTTTTAAAGTACTTTATAATGCTATACCTTGAATGCCATGTGCAAATGGAAATGAGATGCAATTAACTCAAGAGACCTGGTGGATTTTGTGTTTATAAAGATTCTGACATTATCAAATCCATTCTTCCTCATTGCATTTTCTGTATTACACTCTTGCATCAGCTCTCATTTAAGTTACCTCTTATGCTAAATGCTCTTACCATAAATGCTAAGAACATATATCTGAACATAAAAGATTCCAGAATCTAAATTATTAGTTTGTAGAACATATTTGTCACTAGATATGTTCAAAGACAAATGTTAAATGTGAAAAAATGTTACAGCTTTTGGAACAATCATTAAAAAAATCTGAAATAAGCATAATTTAGTTTTCCCAATATGTACATTAAATGCATACATCTGTCTGATGACATATTCAGACAAGCATGCTGAAAAATCTTGAACAAAAGAACCATCAGCAGTTTGAATCTCTGTCATCTAAGCAATTCAGATCCCACAGACTTTAAACTGCAAATACTTAACTAAGTCATCAATATTTTAGCTCAAAGTTTATGCAGAAAGGATTAAAATAAGATCTCAAAGCAGAGACTGTGGCTGTGCCACACAGGTGGGGATTTGTGATTTCAGTGTGTCCAAGCCATGTGGTCTATCAAGACAACATGTATTTGTGCACACTGTGCTTGCACACAATGCACTGTTCCTTCTCTAGATTTACAGATTTAGGACCAGACTTTCTTTTTGCTGTCTAAGCATCCATCTTACCATGCTTATAAAACAATACTATCAAATATACTTCTCAATGTCATAGAACACCTTCGTATTTAAGAAGGTGTGATAATCAGATTTACAGAGATTTGCTTCTTACTGCTTAAGTAAGTGCACTATCTACTTTTTTAATGCCATTATGATAATGCCATTATTTTATATATTCATATAAAAATGAATTGCACAGGAGAGGCCAAAACCTTTTTTTTTTTTTGTTTGAATATTAATCTTAGAAGGAAGAAATGTTTTGTTTCAGGTATCTTTAACTCACTCAACATTCTTCTAAAAGTGAGAATGAAAACACACATCACTGGTATCTATGTGGAATACCTAAGAGGAAATGTTATTCAAGACATGAATTTCAATATTGGGTAGTATAAAATAAAGGTCTCTTTTCACTCTGTTTTCTCAAACTCTTTGTTAGCCTAATCAGAACAGACATACAGGTCACATAAGGTCATGTCTTGCTCACAGCATATTACATGGTCAGAATCCTGTTGATTTTGGAGGTGAAGACATGAGACTTCCACCCTCTTAGCATGCCTAATCCAGCATTTTTCTCCTGCCAAACCACTCACCTGTTCCTGCAGGACTTTAAGCATTGCTTGAGTATGTGTTTGTTCTTCCTTTGCTTGCTCCAGTTCGGATTTTTTGTTATTTAATTCTTCCTGTATGCTCAATAATTGCTGCACAAAGAAAAGAAGTTTCTGGTTAGCATCTCCTGGATCCAAAGCAGTTTTAAATCCTCAGTTTGATAAATCCTCATTTCAAGCAATGTTTTGCAGTGTGTTCCTACATTTATTATTTTTGCATAATCTTCTGTGTCTAAATGGACCAGAGGTAAATTATTTACATCTGCATCTCCTTCTGCAGCAGTGCTCCACGAGTAATGCATCTGTTAATGTCCGTTAAGCTATTTATTACATTAAAGTAGAAACTCCTGCTACATCACCCACAGAGTGACTGTCGCATTCATCTGAACAAAAATCTTATTTGTAGAAGTATATGCAGTGGTTTTAATAATACTGGGGTAAACACTGTGGTACATAAATAATTTAAAAGCGCAGCCCTTTAATATAATTAGTCATTGGCCCACAGCCATTTTCATTCTATGCAAAGCAATATTCTGGAAAGCTTTCAGACTGACTTGCCAAGAAGACAAAAGCTTTCCTTTTTTTTTTTAATCTTGTGCTATTTTATTAGATCAGGAAGACTGATGCCCTACAATCAATATATCAGCCAGGAAGACTGCTGATCTACTGTCAAAACAAAAAGCTATGACCAAAATCTATTTTTATGAAGAGAATTCTGGGATGCAGGAGCATATTTGAAAGCCCACGTCTCCTGGTCTTGGTTAGCTTTAGGTTCTGCATAGATTTATTGTGACTGTCAAGAACAGGTCAGTAGATTTAATTAATTCTGAAGCAGTTATGTGTTTTTATATTGATGTGAAGAATGTTAGACACTGCTGAAGAGCAAGAGCAGACAAACACAAGGTTAAAAAAGAAGTTTATAGTGTATTCCCTTAGTGATCAAGAAAGAAAACTATATTCTGCTGGGGCAACACATTGCTTGTAAGCACACTTCTTTTTAAGGACTAACTGAATGACTAATTGCTTTACTAGCACCCATTACTGATCTAACCATGTACCTACATCTAAAGCTTAGTTTATGGTTGTGTTTAGGGCTGGCAATGGACTCAAACTGATGTTGCAGGTGTTCAGCATCTTTGTAAGTTACATATAGCAAACCTAGAAAAAGTCCTTCTTCCACTGCACTGGAAGTCCCAGGCATCAAAGGACTTGGTGTCAGTATTGTTTTCAGAGCAGCTTGGAAACAGGTGACATTTCAGGGACTTGTGGAGTTATTGGTAGTGTATTTTTGTGTAAGTGAACATCAGTATGATGGATTAATTCAGCCACTGAAGTAAAAATACATGTGGGTATATGTCTGATTATATCTCACACACTCTGCAGTCCAGCTGGGTTAGTTAGCTTTTTGATAGATCTTGCTGCCTAGACTGCTCCCTGGGAGCCTTCAAGAGACATTCTGGTATATGTATTCACTGTACCACAGCACAAGAGCATTTCAAATTTCGAGACTTTTTCATGAAATAACTAGGTCTCTTCCACTGAGGCTCACGCCCAACCAACTTTTGTGTAGGAAGCTCTACTTTGGCATTTCTTGACCAGGGTTGTGTTCATCTTGCCTGTTGTGTATAACTTCCTACATTTTTATTTTCAAATGATACACTGAATTTGTGTATATTGCCATAGGTCACACACTGATACCTCTGTAGGTCCCCAGAAGAGACCATTACAGAATCACAGAATATGCCAAGTTGGAAGGGACCCACAAGAATCATTGAATCCAAATCCTGACCCTGCACAGGGCCATCCCCAAGAGTCACACCATGTGCCTGAGAGTATCATCCAAAAGCTTTTTAAACTCTGTCAGGCTTGGTGCTGTGACCACTTCCCCGAGGAGCCTGTTCCAGTGCCAAACCACCTTCTGCATGAAGAACCTTTTTCTAATATCCAACCTAAACCTCCCCTGACACAACTTCAGGCCATTCCCTCGGGTCCTGTCACTGGTCGCCACAGAGAAGAGTTCGGTGCCTGCCCCTCCTCTTCCACACAGGAGGAAGTAGTAGACTGCAATGAGATCTCCCCTCAGTCTCCTCTTCTCCAGGCTGAACAGATCAAGTGCCCTCAGCCACTCCTCACACGGATTCCCCTCAAGGCCCTTCACCATCTTCATTTGGACACCCTCTAATAGCTTAATATCTTTCTTACATTGTGGTGCCCAAAACTGCACACAATATTCCAGGTGAGGCTGCCCCAGTGCACAGCAGAGTGCAACAATCCCCTCCCTCAATCGGCTGGCGATGCTTTGCCTGATGCCCCTCAAGTTGGCCCTCCTGGCTGCCAGGGCACTGCTGACTCAGATTCAAGTTGCTGTTGACCAGGACGCCCAGGTCTCTTTCCGTGGCACTGCTTTCCCACATCTCATTCCCCAGTCTGTACATACACCTGGAGTTGATCCATCCCAGGTGCAGAATGCAGCACTTTCCCTTGTTGAACTTTGTATGGCTGGTGATTGCCCAGCCCCCCAATTTGTCAAGGTCTCTCTGCAGGTCCTCCCTGCCATCAATAGCTCCTCCCAGTTTTGTATTGTCTGCAAACTTGCTTAGTAACCCTGTTTAGTTACCCCATGTAAACTCATGTTACAACAGACCATTAAGTTTCACCTAGGATAGCTCTAGCTGAAGTCTGCAATTTAGAAAGAATGGACTCTAGGACTCAGAAGAGAAGCAGAGAACACAAGATACTAGAAATATGGCATAAACCCTTTCAAGGGTCACTGGAACACCTGAGGTTTGAGAAGTAGATGTGTCACCTAGCAGCAGGTGGTGAAATGTCCTCTCTTTTGCAGCTGCAACCTGTTTGACCTTACACACTTGAACATGGCAAAGGGTTGTGATTAGAAAGGAGCCTTTGCCCCCATTTCAGAGTCTTCTCTGAGCAGTTATGTCTCACTAGTATGGCCAGACTACCTTTATCCTGGTTCAGAGATTTTACTCCAGCTTCTGGGAGAAACCCTAGAGGCCATCATTCAGAACAACACAAATTCCCATCTTGAAGATCACAAGTGAGTTTTCAGTCCATCATGATCCTGAATAGCCTTTTCAATACTGAATGCCTGTTACAAAGGGGAAACCAAGTTTGACTTATGGGTTGAACTTGTTACACAACCGAACTGCTATTTCCTTCCCCATCCTACCCACTCCCTCCCCATAGTTCTTCCATGGCCATGTTTGACATATTGCAGATCAGCTCACAAACTTCCACTGTTTTATTTTTGCATCTCCCACTGTGATCTACCACTGTAATTTAGTCTAATTATATACCTCTTCCTTTGATCCTGCCTTTTCCTGTTTTGTGTTTAAGGCAATTTTTCCAAAACTGTCCGAGCATGGGAGGAATTGGTGTGGAAGACACTGAGAGCATGAGAGAGAGAGAGAGATATGATGCTCTGCATCTTTGTTCTTGGCTCTCGACCAGTGAGGGACGGGAATCCCAGGAAAATATCTAACATGCTCAGTTTCCCTGGGGTAAGAGAATGTGCATTCTCATTGCAGTATGAGCTATAAAGCGCTTGATATGTGATAAAATATTCCTGCAGTCTTAGTGGTTAAACTGTCAACTACTGAAGGCTTACTGTGTGTACAAAGGCTCATGCTTTCAAAGGGTACTATTTTCACAGGGGTGGAAAGCAGAACATCTTTAATTGAGGTACCATATTCCCGGTCATACATAAGGTTTTTCATTCACAGAACTGGGACCTTCCCATCCAAATCTCAAAGACGATAAAATTATTTAAAATTTGTAGCCGTCCCTTGGGGGTTTAACTTTCTTTTTCTCTCCCTCATATTTATCTCTAAAAGCTGCAGAACCTGCTAATTTTGCATGGGTCAGGGTTGGGTATTTCGTTTTCCTGAGTGGTTGATGCTGCCACCAAGAATTTGTAACAAGGAGTTACATGTGCAAAACAGAATATTTTTCTCTTCTAGTCTTATTTTGGAAAATGAATAAATAGATTCAAATGGAAAAAAATATCAGCCTAAGACAGATGAACAGCCTGAAAAATTTCAGCACAAATACCTGATGTTTGGCAAAGTTAGAAGCAAATGGGAAGAGGATCTAACACTAGCAGGAATGAGACAAGTTTCATAACAGGGACTGCTGCCATGCCTGCTTATAAACAGACAGCCTTTCCATAAAGATTATAATGAATGATGCCAAGATGATGGTATTAATTATTCAGAATTACTTTGTTTTTCATATATATATGTGCCTATTAAAAATTGATCCTATAGGTATTTCTTCTGCCCTTCAGATTGCTTGCAAGTATATACCACAATCAATCAAAATAAAAAATTATTCTTGGTTTTAATGTTTGTGCTGTCTGATACTGTTCCACTTGCTTTGCCATCTTACCCAGCCTTCCTGCCAGAGTTTCCCCCTGTGCCCACTTAGCCACACAGCTATGGCCACCACAGCCATACAAATGCCCCTTTTTTCCATCTTGTCTCACATCTCTGGCCATTTCCTTTAAGCCCTGATATCTCCAGCTTTGTGACACAGCCATGGCATTCATACAGCAGTTCCACACTGTCATCAGGCAAAGGAGTGATTTCATGCCAGGAAATACCTGGCTCATTCTTCTGGTGTCTTCCATGTTCTTAGTGTGCAATTCTTTGGGTCTCTGAGGGTGCCCTGCATGTTGTGCAAGTGTCTTTTCCCTGAGCCAAAATCCAAGTGTCAGGAATCAAAAAACCATGTCACAGCATCATCACAGCTCTGATGATCCTGGAGAGAGACACCTGCAGAGTCTAGAGCTTCACCAGTACCAGTCTGGAAGCTCAACTGGTCTACATGCAAGCAAAAGCATTTGTCATCATGGCTGCCAGGTTGACCCTAAGAGATGAAGCTGTGTAGTAGGACTAGATCAGAATGGTAGACATCACTAATATCCTCTTACTGGTATTTCCAGAGAGGAGATGGGAAAGGAGAAAAGAATTAACCTCCTGTTTGTCAATCCAGATCAATCAATGCATTTTAGATCACCCCCAAAAATGCAAGACATTTTTTCCAATGGCAATTCTAGAACTGCTTTGTGTAGAAATGGTAAATATCACTCTCCTGTGTTAAGCTTCCTTCATTCACAAGGACCAAATCCTCCCTGTACATAATAAGTGGTTAGCTAATTTCATTTGTGGGGGAGAAGAGAGTGTGTATTTTATTTTGCTGGTTTTTTTTTTTTGTCACACACTCCCATCTCCCACCTCTGGCTGAATCTCTGCCAGAGACAGTTCGGTACCACCCATACTGCATAGATCTGAAAAGTGCAGACAGAAAATTACCATCTTAAACCAATCTTTGAAGCTTCTGAAACATTAAATATAGATGGCATTATTGAAGCCAGCTGAATTACTCAGGCTGTGTACAATGCAGTACCAATGTGGCCAAGAATGCTAACAACTGAACAACACATACTGCCTTAGAATATATGAGAAGCCCTAAAGGGAAAGTAATAGCTTGCTGTTGTGTACCACTGTGCAGCCATGAAATACTCCTTCTCTTTCCTCTCCTCCTCCCTGTCCATGGTTCTTCACTGCTGCTCAAAAGGCAGTGTACATTTGAATATAAATTATGGACATATCTAAAAGTGTGGTCACACCCCAAGCCTAGTAGGACAGACAAGGATCTCAGAAGGAATGCGTGATTTCCAGCATGAAACCATCAACTTTGCACGCAAACAAAAATGAGGCAGATCAGAAGCAACAACAGGGCCTGAGGCTGTACTTAGGGTACTGTAAGGCTGACAGAATAATGAAAAAAGAAAATCAGCATTTGCCACAAGTTTAGCAGTTATATTGCTGCATGGTCCAGCCCCTGCTATTTTGTTTATGATTTTCTCTACAGCTGCTTGAAATGAAGCATGAAAAGGTTACAAAGACCTCAAAGAAAGGGCGGTAAAGAAGAGCAGACAAAAGAACACCTCTGAGGTGTGAGCGCTCACTTCGATCATAGGTTGTGCAGGCAGTTTTAGCAAACCCATCCTGTTCAGCCACAGGAAGGAGGCAAAGGCTCTCCCATTTATGGAGTAGTTGAAGAGTGTCCAGAAACGATCTGCAGCAAACTCTTCTGAAATTAATGTATCAGTCAAAGAGGGATGGTCTTACACAGCCCAAATGAACCAACTCAGTTGAATGGTTGTCTTAGACACCCAGTGAACTCAGGCAAACTGAGTTTTTGCTATTTCCTCAAGTAAAACCTTGCTCTGTCTTTGCTAACTTTATTTTATACAAAGAAAAGAAATTAGAGTTGGAAGAGTGCAAAAATCAGCAGGAAAATAAGTGTTTCAAAATTCTTGAAGCTGTTCACAAATACGAAGGAGAAGGATGGTAAATATTTCCTTTCAGAATCTTTCTTAGCTAGAAGGAAAGGAAATAATGAATTAAAATGAAATCAACCAATTGCAAAATAAAAATATAAATCCCTCTCCTAGTACTCCCATGGACTGTCTGGAAGAGTGTTTTCTCTTTTTGTAAGACAGACAAGATTTCATATCACAAATGGCCAGAACATGGCAAGCTTGAATAATGAGAAAGTGACTTCCCAGCTGAGCAAATATGCATTAGTAACAAGATGCTGATGAGGCTCGACAAATCACCAAGGAAACAGGAGAATGTGAAAGACAAGTCAAAGAAGCTTTAGAAATGAACCCTCAAGGAAGTTAGCCATGTTGCAGCAAGGCATTATTAAAATAAAGAGTATGATTGTGGATTTTTTTTAAAGGTATTAAAAAGAAACACAATGTAATAGTGCAATGTTTCTCATCCCTCCCACCTCTCAGGGATTGGCTGTGTCCCTGGCTGTGTGGATGGCATTCTTTGGATGGATCATGGGGTTTGCAGTGAGGAAAGAGGGCTGGTGAAGAGCTGCATGTAGATTAGCAGCCCAGCTCTTGTTTGATGGGCATTCACCTGCAAAGTGAGTCTTCCTGGCTCTCTGGCCAGAGGCAAAGATCATGCTGAACATGTTAGCTCCAAATATGAACTGCCTTGGAGGGGGCCAGGGAGTGGACACACACCTGATGGGTGAGTGCTTACGGTAGCACTAAAGATGAACTCTGTTCAGCTGCTTCTTTGGGAGATGTTTGCCATGCTTCCCTTCCCCTGCTATTAGATTGACTGCAGAGGTCCTACAGATTTACAGTACTCAGAGTAGTTGCAGGCAGGCCTGCATGCTAAGAAATATGACAAATGAGAGAACAGACAGATGGACATAGGCACACTGAAACTACCTAAAGGAAGGTTACAGAAAGGGTGGGTCTTCCTTGTCCTGAATGGGGGTTGAGGACTAACAGAAACATTAGTATTACATGTAAGGAAAATATTCCAAAGTGAGGGTGGCCAACCACTTGAACAAGGGCTCAGAGAAGCTATGGACTCTCCATCCTTGGGTGTGCTAGACAAGGTCCTGAGCAAAACTGAGACAACACCAGAGACGGCCTTGTTTTGAGCAGAGGTGTACATGACCTCTAAACGTACCTTCTGACTTCAGTTTTTCTAGGATTCTAGACCTAATAGATATCAGAAAATTAGCTCTCAGTTTCTTTTGTTTCTATGAGGCACAGCACACCATCTTCAAGAGGCAGCGTTAAGGGTTGGGCAGCAGATGAAAGGAGAACATGGATGGTGAAATGAATGGCTTAAGAGACACTCTACAGCTTTTCTCTGCCAAGTAATTTTCAGGTATATCTCTTACTCCTCAAAAAGACAAGCTTTCTTCAGTCATCTATGGACTTTTGCAGCAAATGAGAAAAAGACTCAAGTCCTTAGGAACCTTACAGAAGCAATCCTTCCTCTCAGAGTTTAAATTCTCCCAATTTACTAATACACACTGAGGGCTAGCATCAGGGATCTCTCTGTGGGATCTGTCTTTCAAAGCAAATTATACAAGGGCTTTAATTTTGACTGTGGCCTGTGGAAGGGAGAAGTCTGACCAAAGCCCATTGCACCTCATCAATAAAGCTCCCTCCTACCTTTGCTCAGTGAGATGATTGGAATATTACGTAGCCCTTGACTTTACTGGCAATAGGTGAGTGGATAGGTGGGCTTACAGTTTTCTCTGATCCTGATCAAAGAATGCAGGCAGATCCCAGATGAGCATCATGTTCCCTCTGCCCTCATACCTGTTCTACAAGGCACCTCATATGATGCACAGTCAAAAGAAGACATGATCATCCATTTATCTACATCTTCTCCAGCCTTTCACCGGCACTGTCCATTGTGGATACTTCCTCACCAGTTAATGGTACTCAGACTGTATGATCCCATTTCTTCTTTCATGGGACTGCAAATGAGCATGCTAGAGCATGCTCTTTTCTCAATGAACAAAATTAGATCTTTTAAATTTTGATTTTCTATTCAAGAAAAATTTTTGTTTTGTTTTGAAGGAGAATAAAAATTAATTAGAAAAATGACATTATGGAAGAGAATCAATTTACCCAGTGTAATTTCTAATAAAACACAATTCCTAAAATGGAAACAGAATTCCTAGTACTGATAGCATCAAACATATTTGGAAACTCTAATCAACAAGCCAATTCTAGTATTTAGGATCTTTTAAAAAATTCATGTAAGATCACTGGACTGTAAAACTTATGAGATTTTTCCTTCAGCACCACTAGACTATACAAGCATGTTAATGGAGATATTAGTTAATTTCTTTCATATTTTAAGTAAAGTGTGTGCAGCCAATTATTTTTCTATGAAGAGTTTATTCTTGCTGCCAATTTCAGTTTAGCCTTACCAGAACTAGAAGGAAAAAAGATGCTACCCTCCTCCATCTTACAGCTGTCAGGAATAAGGTGCTTAAAGTATCTGTGGTCCCTTATTTACACTTCCCTAATATTACTGAAGTGGCGGTCACAGATGTAGGATATCAAACATTACTTTCAATAAAGAAAGGTTGTTAAACAGAGAAGAGAACCCATTTGGCATATCTGAGATCAAGTAAATGAATAGCACTTAATTGCCAGTTGCTCTTAGGTTTTTTTAATATAATAAGAAAAGAGTAACTGTTTTCTCGAAGTTTAAACATGGTCAGTACTGTACAGAGCCCTGAATAGCATAAGAGAACAGTGATAACACTTATAGGAGCATTTCTCTCTCTCCTGAGAGAGATGACATATTTCTTGAACAGTTTTCAAGTATCAGCCACTGGGAGAGAGAAGAGGCCTGGAAGCAAACATCTGGACACTGGGCCCAGTCCCTCGCACTTAACTTGTATCCATTCCCTATAAGGTTAACGTTGTTGCCATTACTACTCCGGTGTCACTTTTACAGGAAAAAAGAACAATCTGACTGGAATTCATACTGCAAGAGTAGTAATTAAAAACATTTCCCACTAGTTATTCGGCAGGTAAAACACAAATACAAGGGATGATTTTTTTTGTCTCTTATACTTGCTCTTCTTTAATATTGCATTTGGAGAAGAATCAGTTTATAGTTGTGCGTAAGTACACTGGGTGGGTTATATCCTGAACAGGTGTTTGGTGAGCAACACGTAGATGGAATCAAAAAGACTACAAATCTCATCTCCACTTAGGCTATGTTAATAAATATAGCCATAACATGCTCCATCTATTCAATAGTGATGTTAATTTCAGCACTAAACTGCTACTAGAACTTCTATATTTTAAGGTAAATGGTTGTTATAATGGTCATAGCACTCACACAGCACCAGATTCAGCAATTTTCAGCCAACAGCTTCTACGTCTGTGACTTCTGACATTTCAGGAAGTTTGTATGTGACAGGAAGGAATGGCTGTCACTGCTAACAACATGTGGGAAGGATCTGAGAGCTGCAGACCTCAATGACAGCTGAGGCTTCTTGGAACTCAATAGCTAGAATATTGGTTAGAAGATTGATGAGGAAAAGAGTCCTCACGATGCCCTACCCTACTGTCTGCTGCAATCCCCTGCACAGAAACGTGCGTTTTGTCCCTGCTCCCACTGAAAGACTGTGGAACACGGGAATAGTAAATTCTTCTATTACATGTATGAGAAAAAGCTACGAAAAAAGGGGAGGAAAGACCTGAGCAATGTCATCTTTTCTTGTAGAATAAAACTTCTGCTAGCTCCATGAGGACATCTGAAAACAGACTGGCTCTGCTCCAGTGGCTGGGAACGGTAGAAATCCAATTCATTTCAAAGGCACCATGGTGAGGTCAACACTAGCTACCTCTGGCTTTTCTACTCAGAGCAGTTACTGTATTTTAGGGGTACTTGATTTTGCTTAAAAAGCTGATAGATCACTCTTGTGCCATCTCACTTAGACAAAAGAGTCTTAATCCATCTCTCAGTGATGGCACTGTGGAAACTGTGTGCACCTCACAGTCCTCATCATCAAATTTGTACCATGACCATATTCCTTTGAGGGAGCAGTGAGTGTAAGGGGGGTGCTACAATGTACTCCAGCAGCTGGAGATATTTAACAGATCCCTGGAGATATTTAACATATGTGTAGATGTGGTGCTTATGGTGGACTGGGCAGTATTGGGTTAATGTTTGGACTTGATGATCTTAAAGACTCTTTCCAACCTAAATGACTCTCTGGTTTTATGATTGCTAGTCGTCTGGCATTTATCAAAGCCTTTTAAAAAAGGTATATAAGTCTCAGGTGCATGTGCTATTTATTTTACATGCTAAATGCTTAGTAAACTGCAAAAGCTAGTCCTCGGTAGGTAGGAAATGTCAGGAGCAATGTGGCCTTTGCAGAAAGACCTTGAGTTGCATACTGAACAGCAAGGACAGGAAGGTATTGAATAGGTGATGATTAACTGTGTACTCTCTGCCTGCGGCACTGAACAGGGAAGGGTCTCTGAGGGAAAAAAAGCAAAAGGCACAGGCAGTGGTTCTGGCAGTTCCTGGCTTCTGAGCATTCAGGCTCACAATCTGCATTGAGATTCAAGTGAAACTGGAATTGTTTGGGGAGAAAAAAGAAGACAAGACAAAAGTGGATTTTCGTCACGCTTCATCAGAGTGACACACGTGGGTCATCAGCAGGGCCAGAATATGCCCAGTCTCCTGCTGGGATATGCCGAGCTAACTGAGCCGATGGTACCCGCAGCAGTTTATCAGCCTTTATGTCAGCCCTATTCCCCACGACTGTTCCATTGGCTCTTTGCTTCCACCTCGAGCACTAATTTTAAGAGAGGCACTGCTGTGTGTCCGCTGCTCACGCAATAACCCCATGGCTAGGCTTTAATGCATCACCACCAATGAAGGGGAGCTTGTGCTGTCACTGTGTGTTAGGAGTATGATCCCAAGCTCAGCCAATGAATCAGGCCCCTTGGGTGATGGGGCAACGAGGTGCCTCTTAAATGTCCCCGATACACCCCAGCACGTGCAATAGCAGAACTGTAGGCACTTGTGTACATTTCCTGAAGATAGCATAGATGGAAGCATGATTTAAATGGGGATTTCTGGATAACACTCTTGCCTGCAGGAGCTTAAATTCAGCCCATCATGCTTAGGAAGTTATGAGAGCAAAGAATGTTATCATACATTTCCACAATGCAGTGAAGTACCATGCAGAACTACCAGTCTATTGGCAAAAGTACCAGTTCAGGAGTTAGTACAGCTATGCAAGCATAGCCCCATACCTTGGCCAGTTAAGCCTGACAAAAAAGGTAGAACTAACTTGTTAAATTAGAGAGCCATGCTAAAGGTGTGCTCTGTAGACTTAGGACTAACTTAAGGCTTAAAACATTGCACTGATGGCTGTGCTATGGAAGTGGTTCATGAACAACCCTAGATGACCACTAAAAATCTAAAATTTACTTGGACATATGCTAATGAGTGTCATCTCCTATGTGGCAAACCAACATTTTTCAAAGGCTTGCTAACATGATCCATTTCAGACAGATTTTATAGAGGATCTGGAAACCACATAATTAATTCAATAGAGTTTCACTGTCAAATTCTGAGCCCTTATTTCAAAGCATAAATGTGTCAAGTGCATTTCCTCAAGAATAATATTTGATGGACAATATACAATAAAAATATATTTTTCCTGCTTTTTTCTTGGAATGGCTGAAAGATTTTGTTTGGTATTTTTTTCAAAAGAATTATGCTTGCTACTCCACATGGAATGTGCTAAACTCAATGATTACAATTTGGAGAAATTATATATCTACTGAAAATTGAATTAAGCAACACTACAAGGTGATATTTTCTGTGTTATCTATAGTCATGTATCTGGTAAAACACTTCAGATAGAGACAAGATTAAAAAAAATTCTTACAGCTGTGCTGTGAAGTGTTGTAAAAATAGTTACAACTAAAACATCCTTTCTTGTGTTTCCTTTCTCTAATACAGACTTTGTCAGAGAATACCAAACACTGCTGGAAAAAGAGCCATTCAAAAAGTGATCATCTTGGTATGTGTGTTCTGGTATAGAAATAAATTGAAGGCAATACCACCTATGCAGCAATGACAAGTTAATTCAATTTCCATCTCAAAATCAGGTAAAGTGTATCTCATTTGTTACCATGGATACAAGACATTATTTCCATTTGTTTGAGATCTCACAGTGGGTATGAAATTAAACTGTGACACAGTTTTATGGATGAAGTTGACTAAAACCACCGTAAGTTCAATGTCATTAGTCCAAAGGATTTTCTTTTTTTAGACACAGTAAATAATGAGGTTGCTGCTACTGCCCATAAGGTATACTTCATCAGCGAACATCTGTGTGATTTTGCTGATGCTACTTTGGATCAGTGGGAATGATGGAAGAGAAAATAAACATTCATTTCATCAGTCCTGCAAATGTAGGAAAGAATCCTGAAAAACATCCAGATGGTAGAAGTACATTAAAAATACATTGGTGTTGTGTTATTTGCTATTGTTTGGCATCAAATATCTACCAAAAAAAGTCTTGATTCTGAAAATGCATCTACTTTTTCTCAGATAAATGTGCTTTTCAGGCTGCAGCTCAAATCACTTGTTCTCTAGTTTTCAGAGTTTTCAGAAGTGTATGAAAAAGTGAGGGAAAATGAAGAGAAAAGAAGAAGAAGAAATATATTTTTTAATGCTGACATATATGAAGGGTTCAGAATTCAATGGCATTCAGTTTACCTTGTCTGAAATTAATTTTAATATATACAAAAGGATAAAAGGGAATACAGGTCTTCTTGTTAAATTATTTAAATTCAAGTCCCGGATATATATTTAATATTTCATAGTGAGACTGATTTCCATAGATGCTGAGCACCTGCTATACTGATGGATTTCAGCTAAGGTTGTCATCTCTCAACATTTACAAAACCAAGCTGAGATAAAACTGAGTCTACCTAAATCAAAGGTTTATTTCTAAATATTCATGCATGAACTGCATGAAAATCACAAAGGTTACGGGATGTCGCAACTATGGCTAATTATTGAAATCCAAAGCCATCATCCAGTTGCTTAACTGACTGATAATTTCCCACCAAATATTCTTAACTCCACCTCCCGTGCTTCTGTGTTGCTGCTCTCCTCAGCATATTGTCAAACTGGATTATCTGCAGTGTCTTCTCCAGCTCCTTGGGCCATCTCTAATTATATCCCATTGGGAGTAAGTAGGTCTGACCCTGGGATGGCAAACTGGAAAAATTGAGAACCTCACAGCAGAACTGTCATGAACATAGAAACTCTCAGAGGAATAGGGACTACAGTGTCCATGGCTAGCTGAAATATAGCACAATCTTTATATATGCTATGTTAAATGCAATAAAACCAGTGATATTTAAGTATCCATTTCTATAAGGATAAGATTACAAACAGACCTCAAACTTATCTATAGTACATGGAAACCTCAAGTATTTCTGATGATTCTGAAGTCTGGGAAGATTTTATTCTTGAATTATCAATTACTTGTTTTCTATTTTTTAAATATTTTGTTCAGAATGATTCCACTATACAATAAATCACCCTAATTTTGTAAAACTCTGCAGGCTTGAAAGGGCTTATGTTCATAGAAATGTATGTGTAGGGTTGTCTTGTGCTCTGCTGTTCGGTGTTAGCTGGGATTTGCAGACTTGCTGGATTCGATGGGTACCACGATAACCATGCAATTCCTAACACAGTCGGCAGCTCATATGCCAATGAATATCTCCTGGGTTTTGTCATACAAAAGCAGCTTAGTACAGTCAAGTAGTGGGTACAGCTTGTCCCCTTCTGGAATCTAATCAGGGGGGGTGACAAGGAGTGCACGCGCAGCTTCAGGTGATAGATGAAGGAAGCAAAATTAACTTCTGCAGTGCCATCTCAAGAAGCTCCATTCTAGATGGGAGCACAATCCAGTGTTTCAGTGAGCCACTGCCCTTGCATTTTGCCATGTACCAGCTGAACAAGTGCCTGGGCAGGGAAGGTGCTATACACATGCATGTTGAATGAGGGCTGCTCACATATTAGTGGACGATAGACAAAGGAGTCGGAGCAGTCTGGATGTACTTGCCAAGACTTGCCCAGCACAATGTCAGGAGCACACTAACAAATAGGGGGATAATACTTATGATAAACTGACACCTCTTGCCCCTGCAGGGACACACTACAGTTTCTCATTGACTGGTGTCAGAGAAAAACCTTTGCTGCTGCACTAAGCCACTTAAAAAACTGGCTGAATGAAAAGGTTATGTCCATGGGTCAGCATAAACGATAAGAGCTCCGGAGATAGCACTGATGCTGCTAACCATTTGCAAGTTAGCATCAGAGTAGTCTGGACAAGCTGGAAATGTCTCAGTCATCCTCAAAAAAGAGCAGAAAGAAAGATGCAGATGAATGCAAATGAAGGTACCACAGAACGTTGAATATGATACACTGGACAAAATTTTTAACTTTTGTGCAAAACTAGGGCCAGTTGGATTAAGTAAGGAGAGCAATAGAGTTATTTTCTCTTAACTAGCAAATGCATAAGAAGGTTTCTTGAATGATCAGTTTATGAATTCCCCAAATTTACAGTTTATGAATTCCCCAAATGACTATTCCTAAATATATTCCCAAATCCTCCTCCCCTTTCTCCCATCTAACGTCCCTAAGATTTTTGACTCTGAAAAGAAATCAGGACCTTAGTGAATAATAGTCTTGAGTACAGCGACTTTCCTAAAATAGAAGACCTGTTCTTCTCTTCTTTAGCAATACCTGCTGCATGCCTTGCATTGTCTGCTGTAGGAACTGCAGCTGCTGGTCCTTCGTAAGGCTTTCTTCTGTTCGAAAGAGCTGTCCCTTCTCCTGTTTCAGGAGCTCCACTTCATTCCTATAAGCATCCAGCTGCCATCGAAGACTATCGTTCTCTTCCTTTAGCGCATACGCTTGGGCAGCTAGAGCTAAGAGAAAATGAAAATGTGAAGAAATCAGTAAAACGGATTGTTTCCTTACAAATAATATAGAGGACATTGTCTAGGGAGATGACAATACAGCTGAAAGCCAGTGAGACATTTCGGAGCTGAGACAAGACCCAGCAGAGCTGAAAATTATTAGGTTCTGGCAAAGACTGTTGCTGGGAAGTAATTTTCTGGGATGGAAGAAGCCATAAAGTGACCCTGGATAATTCAAATGCTACTTGCAATCTGCCTGCTAAATTTAGGTTTATATTTTAGGAAGAAATTGGCATGTGGTTCAAGGGCAAGGCACCAACCAACTTTACAACATTTTCCCAGTGATGTTATAGGAATTGATACCATTTAGTATTTATACACCAGTGTAGTGGCCAGATGTTCCAATCTGGCCTGTTCTAAGGAATTTTCCAGATGTAAAGTTGCTGGATTTAGTCCCAAAAGAGAGGAAACACAGATATTTCTCTCCAGCCTTGCGATGAACTACTTTGTAGCAACAGTTATGAGGAACCATTTAGACAGGAAAATGATGTAATAGAGTAAAATTATATAAAATGCAAATGCTGAAAAACGTGTTGGCACCACAAGAACATTACTACATTAAAGGCATTGAAAGACACTTAAGTCATTTCCTTAGGAAGCTCCATTTGGCCCCTTTTCAATTTAGAATGGCATTTTTATTATCATAACTGATAGCAGGTGTTTGTGAAGAAATCGATTAGTATGCAGGGATGGAAATTACATTTGCCAAATGACTTGCACAGTCTGCAATATAAGCTAAAATCTGTGTAGCAAAAGGCAGAAGGCTATAAAGTATGTAGTAGGAACATTATTTAAATAAATTATCAGAACATAAATACTTATAGGGAAGGGTGGCATTCATTAATTAGGGATGTGGTTATCATCCCACAGAAGAACCCACTCTTGGTAGTATTTATACTCGGCAGTAGCAGTGGTCATTTGGCATAGCAAGCTGCCATACTGTACTATTTTCCTTCTTGGAACCTGGTAACACAACAACATTACAGAGCAGCTGTAATTAAAAAACAACAATCTACTATAGCCAATTCTATCAACATTTGGTAAGTGAAGCACAGAACTGATTTACATTCCTGATTAAATAATTTCAGACTTGGTATCACAGAATTCTTTCTTGCCCACCTACAACAGCAATATGGTTCAACTCCAAATGATAGGAAATTGTATTTTAACTCCATTTAATGTTAGGCACCTCTTGACTAGACCTTCCACAGATAGAGTCCCCCGTTCACTGTGCTAACATGATTCAGCACATTTGTGAAATTATACCAGCATTTAAATAGAATGTCACAATATTTCAATAGCAATAAAAATATTTTATCTTTGGTAGAACAATCTGAGATCTACCTTGATCTCAGATAATTTTTACTAATTTTAAAATAGTACAAGTGCATTATTCAAAATAAAGTACAGTTAGCTACTAGTCAAATATAGACATGAATTAAATTTATAGACATGCTTAATTCAGATATTTTACAGAATCTCTCTGGAAGATTTAGCAACAGTAACAGTATTGCTACATCAAATTAAATTGTTCTGAAAAGCATGCAATCATCCTTCCATGACAAAATTTACCCTCAAGAAATTGCACTGATGAGTCCAATGGGCAAATAAGAGAATGACTTTTTTTTTTATTTTTTTTTATCTTTGTAAGAGCAAATAAAAGAAAGGAGAAAAAAAAACCACAACAAAACAAGGAAAAGGAGGCCAAGCAAATAGAAACCTCAGTCTAACAGAAAGTCAAGTAAAAATTAAATAATTTGTGTTGGAATGGATGTCTAAAGATGATCTAGTACAATTCTCCTGCTATGGACACCTTTCACCAGATCAAGTTGTTTGAAGTCCCATCCAACCTGACCTTGAACACTTTCAGGGATGGGGCATTCCCAACTTCTCTGGGCAACCTGTGCCAGTGTCTCACCACCCTCATCCTAAAATATCCTACAACATTTCTTCCTTATGTCCGATCTAAACCTGTCCTCTGTCAGTTTGTAAGTGTTTCCCCTTGTCCTGTCACTACAGGTGACAGATGCAAAGTCTCTCTGTCATTTGTATTCTCTTCTACCAATTTGTCTCACAAAATTTAAACCTTTTTTTTTTTTATTTTATTTAATACTAAATTGTAGCTAGAAACTGCCTACCTTTCTGCTGAGACCATCATGCATGTACTCAAGTTTTTATAGTAGCTCGGGAGCAGTAACTCACCATCATCTATTCCAGTTCTTAAAAAACTTCTGGGAGCAGCTGCACAGGTGAAGGGCATAAGGCTTCTGTGTTTCCCCAGTGAAATGTGGGTTGTGACCCAGATTCAGCTGAGGTTCAGACTGCCCTACCTGTAGAGGCTGCTTGACTATTTTCTGGGTCACAGTACAGCCCAATTGGAAAACTCCTCATCCTTTTTGTTTTCCTAGGTGAGTTCAGGCTATTAAGTGCAGCTACAGACAGCAAGAGATGCCTGGTACGGGGTCAGCAAAAGAGGGGAAATGAAAAGGGCCACAGTGCCTCACAAAAGCAAGTAATCTTTAGGTAATGAACCTATTCGAGTTTAAAAAATAACTACTCCAAATGGAACAAGTCACAATACATAGAAGCAATAAAGGTCAATGTCCATTTTCCTTGTAGGAATACAATACAGCTTTTTTACTGCTAAGACCCCCAGAGATGCACCTCTGAATGCCATTATTTTATGTTGTTATTTAAAAATGATATTTAGCATATCATAATAAAACCTATATGACAATGATTACATTACAGTGCTACCAAGAAGTTCCATCCAAGAATGGTGCCCTGATATTTTTTGCAGAGACCAGAAGACAGAGGCTGTGCTACAATCTATTTTAATACAAAATGGAAACATCCTGAACAACGTAAAGTGGGAGAATAAGAATTCAGGAGAGGTAAGTTTGTGATATTAGGCAGGATTCTCTGAGGTGTACAGTGCTTTATCAACATTATTACACACTTAGGTGATCCTCCTAACCATTCACAGTAAACAACTAACAACAGAGTCCCAGGTAGAAATATATCTTCAAATAAGGAAGATGCAACACATATAGCAACAGTATAACAGAATATTAAATCATCACAAGATTTAAATGAATTAATTATAGAGAAGAGTCCACAAATGGTATGACATTAAACATGTGTAATTTAAAAGTACAAAGAGTTGGTTCGTAACATTTGAGGACAGAATGGTTAGCAGAAAAGGAGAATAAATCAAAGAAAGACATCTGATGGACCCCAGGCGGTCCAGCTTATTCAACACTGGGTAACTGTTTCAAATAAAATCAGAAACATTCTTTGTGTTGACCTAACACAACTATAAGTTTTTCACATTTGAGTGCAATAAGATTAAAATAACTCTGAATTCAGATCAACGACTCTTTTGATTCCAAGCAATTACATTGCATTTATGTTTATTATATAATATATGAAGAAAGACACTTCATTTAATATTAAAATACAAATAGAGGAGAATTTGGAGGGGGGGAATCTGCATTTTAAAAAGTAAACTTTTTCAAATTTTGCACAAATTTTTGTTAAGAGCGCATTGACAAAGCTGATAAATGTAGTTTCAGTTGAAAAAGAGAACAAGTTTACTCATCTCAAGCCATTTTAAGTTTAGTAGTTCAGATATTCATCTATAAAATCTCCCTGTGAAGCAGTCTAAAAAGCATCTTTGGATAAAAAGACAATGAATGCTGAAAACATTTACAGAAGAACTATATACAAGGAAGCTATATCAAAAGAAAACTCTGACAGCAATTCCAAATAGCTGCCTGTGCTGCAAGTAGAAGAAAATATTCCTATCTAAACAAACACAGCTGGAAATCAGCTCAGTATTTGCTTTACAGCATTTTCACTGAGGGATGCAAAATGATACCTGCCAGCCTCAGAGAAGCAGCTGAAGGAAGATGAGACATACACAAGTGGGTAAAACCTTCCCACTGATATTTCAAAGACTTCCAAGAAGTTAGTGGGAATTCTTTTTGCTGAGGTAGAAGTGTTGTATACAATTTGACTACAGCCTCAGTGGCAAGATAGACTCCATTTGGTGGTCCCAGGCTAGATCCAAATCAAAACGACACCATTTCTGAAACAAGAAGTGGCTGGGTGATGAGAAATCCACTGAAGTCTAAGGGCATGCTCATCGAAGGATGTCTCAGAAGAAACAAGCAATTAACTTTATATTTCTAGGGCATCTGTCTTGGATACTTAGGAGAGTGCCTTCTTTTTGACTAGTACTGATCTGTACCTTTTACTTTTGGCTGGTACTTAGTGACTACATTTAACCTAATACATATAACATCCACTGGAGCCAGAGTAAGTTTTCACAGGTGATACAAGGTAATTATACTCTTTTATGACCCACATCATGTAATAGTGTCCAGGAATAAAGTTAACACCTCGCATCTCTGAATGTATGTATTTATTGAGGACATTAGGGAGAATTCAAAATTTTCTATCAGTTCTAGTAATGCACACCTGCATTGTGTATTTATCATTAGATGATGCCCTAATAACATTACAATTAACGTAAACAACAGTCTGCTAATTCACATACTGGGGACACACTGAGTTTAAAAGCATAGGCAGTAGGTTATATCAAGAATCTGAAGGAATCTGGAAGTAGTATATGAAAAACAAATGAGTGAACACTAAAAACAGTAACAGAAAACCTGCCTGTAGATTCAGAGTACAGGCTTTCTGTAGGTTCTTCTAACAGAAATTTTTCTATAGTTTTTATTTCCTATATATTCTTCTATATTTGTATAGAAATAGATCATAAAAATCAGAACTTCTGTAATGTTTGTCTACCTTCAGACTTCTGGTCTAACCTCTTCAGCAGAATTTTTCAGAGTTTTTGAACTTTAGCTGGTGTACTGATACAGTGAGGTGGATGAAAGCAAAGAAAGATCACACTCCCAAACCTTTCTGACATATGAGTTCTACTAAAGCCATTATCCTGATTTCCTGACTTGTAAATAATGCTCCTTTTGATAACAGCAACAAGAAAAGCATCAAAACCTGTCAAAATAATGGATATTATGGTAATTTTTTTCATCACTCCCATTGCAGAGCATTTCCAATGTCAGAAAAACCCATCTTGCAAGATCCGACTACTTCTTCAAAGAGTTTTCAGTTTGAGGGACTGAACAAATGTGAGTGGAGAGAAATAAGGACACAAAGTTCACAATTATAAATACAAACAATAAAACTTATCCCCAGCCTCTAGCTAGCCTGCTTGTTTTTCAAACAGGTGAACTGTGAAGCAGTATAACTAGGGGAAATTTAGCAAGGAAAATCGTTTCTGGAGGACCTGAAAGGGCATGAATTGTGTTTTAATCCTGTAGAAAACAGGATAAGTTATGCAATAATGGCATTTATCATTGGTAAGGAAGGTGATCTTTGCAGAAATATAGTGTGGATGGTCTTATGAGATATAGTGAGTGGCATCCCTGCCCATGGCAGGGGGTTTGGAACTAGATGATCTTTAAAGTCCCTTCCATCACAAACCATTCTATAATTCTGTGATTATAACTAGATGGGACCACTGGACACTCATTCATTTTTACCTTTGAGGTAGAGGGACACACCAAGCTACTTTGAGAAATGTTAACCGATATCTCCAGTGCAAACTGTCACAGCTGACTCTCTCTCTGTATTCTCTAGTAGTTGTCAGTTCCTGGCAGAATGAGTCAAGGCCATTATTATCTGTAACTGCCCAGCTATAGATCCCTGTATCTCACACATGGCTTTTGTAAATGCTACCATAAAAACTTAACTCTGAAAAGAGGTTTTAATTAGGTGTGCTCTGTGCACAGTTCAAAGGTATGTGGGAAAGCAGCTATGATGGCATCTTCAAAGAAGCTTTCTGGAAGAGTAAGACTAAGGTGCACCTTGGTCACTTTGAAGCATCTTCTCAGCCCACTTTACAACAATGTCAGGATCCTGAGTCATCCAATATTTAAAGTGGTTTTAATCCATTGCCTTGAGTTCCCAGAGGACACTTTCTTTTCTTTATGGACAGTTACTAAATACCTGATCACCAGCATAAACAGTGCTCAGATGCCAGTGATGAGTGCATAGAACTATGTGTGATATTAGCAGATAAAAGCAACATTGTTCCTATATTGCATTCTTTAATAAATTATTTTCTCTTATTTTGACAAAAATAGACTATGCCACTTAACTTTTTTTTTTTTTAAAAAACACCCCTTGGTTAAAGCTTGAAAACATCTAGCTAACTATCCTGAATAAACTCTAAACTCAGAGTTTGAATGGTATAAAAATAAATAATTTGGGGCAATTACAAGCTAACCTAGACATGAACAGTTTTTTTCTTTCCCCCTTTAAACATAACGTAACCCAACAATGAAGCAATTTCCATGTTATTTCGAATGCTAAGCACACTTCACTTGAATGTCTCAGTACCTGCAAATTTAAACTTTGAGGGCACTAATTATCCTATATGAGGAGGGTTTATTGTCATTAATGTTAGTGGGAGTTAGGCCCCACACACTGGGAGGGAGATTTACTCTTTTGTAAAACCCATTTTACTCAGGTGCAGTTGCTTCAAAGTCCTTCCCTTACCATTCAGCCTTTGTTCAAAGCAGAGAAGCTCATTATAAACAGTTACACTCATGATGATACCAGATGTTCAAACTGAATACTTACGAGAATTATTTTCAGGTTTCCTATTCACATAAAACTTGCTGGCCAATTAGTAAATGGAAGTATGCTGCTAAAAAAAAAAGGAAAAATAAAAGAAAAAAAAAGAAGGAAAAAAAAAGGAAAGAAAGAAAAGAAGGAAGGAAGCCTATAAGGAAGATGGAGAGTGACTATTTAAAAGGGCATGTAGTGACAAGACATGGGCGAATGGCTTCAAATTGAGAGAAGGTCTAGATTAGATATTAGGAAGAAATTCTTTACCACAAGGGTGGTGAGGTACTGCAACAAGTTGCCTAGAGAAGTTGTGGATGCCCCATCCCTGGAAGCGTTTAAGGTCAGGTTGGATGGGGCTTTGAGCAGCCTGATATAGTGACAGATGTTCCTGCCCATGGCAGGGGAGTTGGAATTAGATGATCTTTAAGATCCCTTCCAACACAACCCATTCTATGATTCTATAACTCTATGAAAAGTTGCATCACTTTTTAACTGCAGTTTTAACCATCCCATCCAGTACAGTTCTCTGTCACATTTGAGAAACCATGGCATTTATCTGAAGAGAGATTTTCTAAGTTTATAAAACTTCTTCCTGCTTAGAAGACTTCACCAATATCACTGCTCTTTCCTAGGTTTACTACACATGTGGCTCACTAGTAATTTATGAAGGCTTATTATTTCTTATGTAATGAAGCATATCCCTTTGCAAATAGCAGAGAAGTCGTGAGGAAAAGGAGGGCCGATTATTGTCCAGCTGAGACTAGTAACAGAAAGTTGTAGGCAAATGCTCATTCTGCAGTGGACTAAAAATTCCCCAGAGAGCACAGCCACCAACTCCTGTGGTGTTATGATCAGTCCCATGAATCTGACATTTTATTTAAAGCCCTAGAGACATCATTAACTGAAAACCTCCGCTTTAAGTTTCTGGAATAGTGGCTTGCAAACTTTCTAGACTGTGGATCAGTATCAGCTCTTCCTATTTCATCACGCTCTCACAAACTGACTTTTAACTAAAAACACTAGCAAGGCAATTTAATCTTGCTGTTTTAGCCTATCCAAGAAATAAAGATGCAGATTACTTTCTACAGTCTTGCAAGTGATTGACTCCAGTGATCAGTTTGGGAATATTGATCTAGATCTCATGGCTGCAGAAAACAATGATCCAACTTTCTCCAAATGGCTGCAAAGATGGAAGGCTAATTTCCCACTTCAAGCCAATCTTTGTACCCCTGTCTGTATATCTTCATCTCTTTTACCTTGTACTGGTTCTGTTTAATCCATCTCCTCCTTCAGCTCTAAATGTATGAGTCCATCTTGTTGTTCATTTGTAATTCCCACTAACCTGACATTTCCAGGTGTTTCCCTCTCTCATACTCATTTTGCAGTACATTCTCCAGTGCCGTTACCCAGTCCCAGGTAAATTGCAGCACTAACTGTTTTAGACTTTTCCTACAAAGATGTCACATCACATTACTGAGAGGAATATTTAGAATTTGGAAGAGACTAGCTCGTTACAATAATATCAAAGCCTGAGACATTTTAGGTCTATTTCACCTGACAGCATCTCTTCAGAGAACAGGAATCTACATAGCTTGTAAATGATATTTTGACAGTTGCTGGCTAATCTGCCCCATTGAGACCAGTTTCTTCAGGTTACCTCTTTAAAGCAAAGGTCCCTTTTTAACTCTACATTTTGGCCTGCACTTCTACCCATGATATGTACTAAGCCCAACTGACTTGGCATATGTATAAGGTGAGACAGGAAAGAGAAGAGTTGGCTCTGCACAGACAGCTGTGATGGACAGACTTTAGTTGAGTTGGTTAGGAAGCAAGACATCACAGGAACATTTAGGCATATAACTTTGATCAAAAATAGAAGCAATTCGCAGATATTTTCAAAATTCAGTAAAAACACTTCTCTGCTAATTAGTGAATTTGGTTTGTGATGAGGTGAATTTTTCTGATACTTTATGTTTACTGATAACTGCTGCTCAGTTAAATATAATTACTCAAGTATTGAATCTCTTTTAGTGGTTTTACTTTTTTTCCTAACTGAGAAATAGGACTATTACAGCACCTTTTTTACAGAGCCTGTGCTTTAAAGATTCTAGCAAAGAAGTTGCTTTTTCCTCTAATCAATATTAAAAAAATGATTGTATTCCTTTAACACTAAAAATGAACATAGGAAATCTTAGTCTCGAGGGTGAAGGAATATGTTCACTCAAATAAGAAAAGTGCTTGTTGCTAGGAAGATATCAAGTGGCGTTGATGACCATCTCCCATATCAGAAATGAAAAATGCTGCTTGTATTAAAGGCGCTGTGCAACTGAGGGTACAGACATTTGAACTCTGCATAGCAAAAGAGATGCTGATGAATGCTGTTTCATATGCTATGTTCATCTTATATATACTGCATAAATTGATTTTATGTGTGTACATATGATACATAAATCACTTGGGATATTCAGGCATTATTTTACATAGGTGGCCCACTGATAGTTACTTCTTAGGAGTCAAAATGCTTGCTATATTTTTACTCAGACTTAAACAATAAATACTGGCATTTACAAGAGACATGGCTGCATCACTGCTGTTGGCATTTGAACTGGGAATTGCATTCAGGCCCAGCACCCCTGCAACAACTCGAAAAAAATAATCTGTAAGATTTATGAAGAAAATGCCATTGCTACTTGGAAACAAACTTGACAGTGTGCATGTGAATCTCTCAATTTGTCACATTCATTAGGGAAGAAAGGACTGATGGGAGTGGTTTAAATTATGATGGGAGTGGTTTGAATTGTTCTGATTTATAATAGGCAAATTTTGTTCATAAATGTAAAGTGCTTTCTATAAATGTGAGAATAAACCACTTTTGTACAAAATTCTACTGCACCTTAAATTGCAGGAGAGCATTTATCCAGCTATCTCTCTGACCTTGTACTGGATTGGAGGGCTGGTTAATTTTTCCTTTAAAATTGTGCATAATTGTGAAATACTTGCTCAGTTACTTCCACATTAGATAAAAATGGATCTTAAATATGAGAATACATTTTTACCCCTTTATGCCTTAGAAGGCATAAGCAAATGATGGCATGAAGCTTCTAATTTTTGACTTTTACATTCAGAGACAACATTTCTTGAGCTATTTATTCCTTACATGAATGGAAGGGTGTTCAGAAGAGCTGTACCTGCAAGCCAAAACCTCCTTTTCTCCCCTCCATTCTGCCTTCAGAATATTCAGTATATGCAAGTAGAGACCACTGAGCTTTTCCATGTTTAGTAGTAATTTTCTCAGCTTCTGACAAATAAAATGTGTTGCAGACTTGCAGATGAGGGCTAACTACAGAGCTTAGTTAGGTACTTCTGGGCCTTTCAGAAACAGAAATTTTATAGAAATTTGCGAAAAGTGTGTAACTTCGAATAGATAAGTGTGAAATATTCCTTGTACCGGACTTTCTGGTTAAGCCACAGCTTCAGAATTCTTATCTGTGGGTGTTGAGCAGAACATGAGTGCAAACACTGACCAGCAGGGAGTAGCTTCTGGGATCAAGGTCTAACAGCACAGACATCTCAAAATCTTTCAACAAAACATGATGAGACAGATGACTATCTCATAATAGAACAACATAAGGAGAGTTATTGCTTTTTATCATGTTCTTCCTTGACAGTTAAAAAATGCTCATGTCTCCAGAGCTCAGACAAATTTAAGAGGGAAGAAAGTCTGTATCTGACACATGACAAAGAAGCAATGAAGAAACTGGTGTTATGAACTAGCAACCACCCAAGTATCTTCAGAGAGATATGTGGATGATACGTGAGGTGGGCACTTGGAAGCTGTAGAAGCAGCTCAGCAATCACCAGATACAAGTGCTGTAAAGATATGCTTGAACAATTCTTGCACCTTATGAAATGTGCAATGCATCAAATATTTGGAAAGATGAATAAAAAAACTAAAAAGTTGCAAACTATTTTGCCCATTGAAGGGCAAACAAACAACAAAAAAAAGCAATTAGAATTCCTAATTAAAAAAAAAAAAAAAACAAACCAAAACCAAACCAAAACCAACACCAAAACGAACCACCTTTCTGTATGCTGGTGTTCAAGGAGTCACATGCTGAAATTAACCGGAGAACTGCAATAAAATGCTATGTTATCTAGTTCTTCAGTCTATCATTTCAAATCCTAGAGGACAATTCTTTGTTTTCTCTCTGCCATGAATTTAAACCCAAGTAAGACTAAAAGAAGATCACTCACCTCCAAGCAGCTTTGAATCCACTTGGCTTTCAACTTTACCAATTCCTACAACATACTGGTCACAAAAATGCTATACTATTAATATGTGTCATTAGCAAGAAGCTTATTTTCTTGAGATGGCCTTTAAACCTATACAAAAGAGCAGAATATCCTGAAGCTCCTCTGAATCTAAGATTCATTCACCAAAGTAAAACAGCATCACTAACTAGCAGTAGTTTGGGGATTTCTGTGGCCACCCAACTCGAAGAACAAACTCTGCTGCATGTGTTTTTAACTCCTGGCATGCAATCATGTCACAGACTGCCAGTCAGCTGGACACACAAGGAAGAAGCTTCATGCTTTGAAAAGGAAGCTTTTAATGCTTTGGAAGCTTCATCCAGCCTTTCATGTCTCATGGCATAATGGCACTCCCCAGACCTGCAATTATGAGCTTAGACGTTTGTACTGATATTGGAAAAGACTCTTGCTTTCTGATCATTATCTCCTCTGACATGTTAGCAATGGCTGGTGATTCTTGGATATAATGATGGATAAGAAGGCTCTTAAATCTCCACCTCAAGCAGTATCTGCAAGTTTCTCTAATGGACTGGGGTGAAAATGCCTTCTAAAAACAACAGGACGTAAAGGGCAGCACAGTTGAGAAAACCTAAAATCAAGATCTTAGGTTAAATACTAATAAAAATGATCTTTCAGAGATTTATTCAGAGAGTTGTTGGAGGTCAGAAATAGTGTTAAGCTAAAGCCACTCTTGAAGGAATGTGTTCGTTGTGCTCTGTTCAGAATCAACCGCCTTCACCGTTATAAACAGGGCTCTTTCTCTTGAAGACTAAATATGAAAGAAAAAGCACAAAAGTTTTATATTGGAGAGGGCACTATAAGGAAGGTCACTTTATAGAAAGCATGAAAGGTAATTTGGAGAAGAATGCTAATACCAGCTATATCAGATTGTGAGGAAGCTGAAAACAGCATATGTTCTAATATTGTCTTTTATTGATTTTGCTGCCAACATCCCACTTCAACAATGTTACAGCCGCACTTCAGGATTCTTAATGGAGGGGGATGGAGAAAATCAATATACAGAGCTTGCTTCTGCTCCCATTGAAGTCAATACGAGTTTCATTATTAACAGCAATGAGCAGAGGACAGAGTTCAGACTGTTTCATCACTTTGTATTTGTTTATTCTTTCCCTTTTTATTTAACCTCCTAAGGGGCAATGTGTATTTTTATCCTATATTTTACAAAAGTCCCATTTAAGTAGGGCAATCCCCTATCAAACTGTAAGTTCACACGTTCAGAAATGATGCCCTGCTTTATGAAACCTAATGAAAAATTATAGCCTGTATCCTGAACTGGGAAAGTCATAATAAAAGATATAGGATTTGAAATAAATTCTAATAACAAAATAATTTCTTTCTTAAAAATATTTTCATTCAGATATAAAGCAAATAAAAGTAGTTTAGCTTTCACTGACTTGTAAAATATTACTTTCAATATGCATTGTTTTCTCTATTACAAATAGATGGGATGCACCTGAATCTTTTCACTATTATTTTAATGCTATTTACACAAAATGAAATATGCTTAAATTATCTCCAAAAATTATAAGCATCATCTTCATTCCAACAACATGCTGTTAATTTTGTTCTAGCGTGAATGCAAAACATATTTTAACATGCTGTCAAAACGAGACACTAAGAATGTCAATAAAATAACACTAAAATAAATGTAAATTTAGATTCTGTCACAAGTGCCTGCTTGGTTTTGTGAAGATGTTAGGTTGCTATAGCATTTTCCATAGCAACTTTGCATCTTATTACATAAATAATCCCTCAGTGTCCTTAAAGCTTACTAAAAACAGGATTAAATCAATTCTCATATGTAATGATCTTGCATAAAACCTTATCAGTATGAAATACCCAGAAAACATGATAAAATGTAATCTAGATAATAGTATTTCTGGCAGTTGAAAAGAATCAAAGTGCAACAGACTTTTTTTGTAGTAAACAGGACATCCTCCTAAACCCCATATTAGGAAAATGCCTTTGAAGTGTCTGTTTCCCCTAAAATTTGGAAGTTAGATTAACTCCTTCACTGCTGTATCCACAGGACAGCACAGATATTCATCCCAGAGTCTATGTGTTGTACATGACCCAGAGGAACTGTCCCAGTACCTGGGACAGTTTTTATTCCCCAGGCAACTACATTCAGTCCTGATTCATCAGGATTTTTCTGTTAAATTCAGCTGCACGAGAAGCACTATTAGAGCCAAATGGACTTAAAACGAGGGACATAAAATTAGACCCCTGCCTACATGCTTCCTGAACTTCAGGCTGTTTTTGTAAAAGCTGTGGGAAAAATGGAATGCATTTTATGGCACGAAATTGGAGCCTGCCTGATGATAACAGCTCTGAACTGGCATAATGTGGAAGACACTAGAGCAGGCTTTCCCCAGCATAGAGGGAGTAATCATCTTGTGCTGCTTTCTAGTGATCATC
Organism: Cephalopterus ornatus; assembly: GCA_013396775.1. Classification (NCBI taxonomy): domain Eukaryota; kingdom Metazoa; phylum Chordata; class Aves; order Passeriformes; family Cotingidae; genus Cephalopterus; species Cephalopterus ornatus. Next base: position 376,753 of record VZRE01001327.1, read on the forward strand.
CCTGAAGGTCCCAGGGAACAAAGGTGATTGTCTGCTATGTCCAGAGCATTTCCATTCAAAGGGAAGTTACTCTGCTCACAGACCTCAAAGGGGTTGTTCAGCTGTCTTCTCTGGCCAGAGAGGGGACTGTGTCAGTACAGTGACAATTCAGAGCTTCACATTTTAAATACCTTTTTTTCTTTGAGATTGTTTCTAAAATCTGGTTGATAACTTCTGTTAACAGGGTTTATTTTCCTCTTCATATGTCTTTCTATGCTTATCAGGGCTGATTATGACACCAGCAGCTGACGGCTTTGAAATAGTACCAACTTATTTGAGGGAAAAAAAAGCTATGTTAGCCCATTAATTTTTAAAGCAAATACATTTTGTTATTTTATGTTATCTTTATCAATACATGTTTAAAATTAAAATGGGCAAATTAAGGGTTTGTTAAATACCAATATCACTTTCACAAAATCTGACACCAAAAAGCTATGCGATGGAGAGGTAATAACAGAAAAATAAATCAGGCTTTTGTTTAAAACAAAATCTCCCATAAACCCAAAAGGTTAGACTTACAAGAAGGGAAGGGAGAAAAATGACTGTGATCAGGAGGAAGAAGACGAAGATCTGACACAAGATCTGCCCTGACACTTATCAAGTTGGAAAAAGAGAAAGAGAAAGCTCAGCTCCACACAGCTGGGGCTCAGCAATTTCTATTCAAAGTTTTAACAATCCATATAAAGCTTTCCTACCAGTTTAATCCACTGATAAGACACAGTTTCTATTCCACATGTGCATCACTGCATTCACAAAAGCCTTAGAGAAAGCAAAATGAGGATTAAATTGAAGAGAAAAGATGAATAAGCATCACACAGATCACTTTGCTGTTGTTTCAGGCTTTCCTTGAAAACTTGCCAGGCTTACAGCTTTCAAGATGGGCTTACAAACAGTATCCCAAAATCTGTTTTATGCTGTGTGGACCAAGGTGCGATTTTCAAATACTGACTTTCACAAGGCCTTATACTTTTTGTGAGATGGACTACCCACAATTCAGCCTGTCTCTTATGACAAGTGACTTAGCTGATGCTGCCAACAGGACAGATCAGTTCAGGAGAGCAGTAAAGATCCAGGCTATGAGCTCTTTAATTCAAGATAGAAAAGCTTCAATGTTTGACACCTATTTTAGGTATGTTTGAAAGTCCTGTCATAGAGCATGTCCTTCCCAACTTGCAAAGCAGCACCGATCTTACATGTTCAAACCGGATTTGTACTACATAACTTGCAATTTATTATTTGTGCACAGTTCCTGTGATGTTATTAAGCTACTTCATAGTGGGTAATACAGTGGTGGTGAAATGCTCCAGGGGCCCAATGAGTAGGCTATTGCAAGTCTGTTGAGCTGGAGAAAGCCCTGTACCAAGAAACTTATTCACCTGGACAGAACAGTCAGTGGCTGAATGAAAGGAAGAATCGTCGCCCCCACCTGATAGTAGAGAACTGAGATAACATAAGTTCACTGATCCGTCTATACAGGACGTCTATACAGTGGAGCTGGGATTTGGCCTAGAGCTCTGGGATCCCAGTCAAAAGCCTTAATCAGACAATCCTCCTTCCTGCATCCCTCTGCAACCAGAGTGCATTTCATTCTTTTCCGCAGTGCCAGCCACAGTCTCTCACTGAAGTTGGAGTTGCTAGAATTAATGGCATATTGTTGTGAACTGCAAAAGGAAGAGATTAACCCACCCCCCCTTACAGTAGAATTACAGGTGCCTTCTAGGCATAAACCAAACTTCAGCTCTTCTCTACAACTTCTTCACTTATTCTACACATCTTCACTAATTCTTAAAATTACTTTGGAGGCTTTTACATGTGGTTCCTTTCTCCCAGTGCCAGCAGGTGGGAGAAGAAGCATCCATAAATCCTGATCATTCTGAAGATTTTTGTATATCCTCTAGACTCTTGCACTGAATCTCTTTTTTGTCCCTTGAGCTAACGCTTCAGTAGCTGCGCCTTCACTTTAAAATATATTAACTGAGTTGCCAATCATCATTATTATTTTTTTCGTAGCAATCTCCCAGCTTTACTTCAGCAATCCTCTTGTCCCTTTCAAACTCCAAAATCCACATTGCAGAAAAATCACTATTTAAAGGCTGGATTTTGAGGAAAAAAAAAAAATTAAAGGAGATTCTAAAGTAATAGCTGATCCCACAGGTGAGATTCACCCAGTCTCAGGTCAGCCTTGTGCCAGCTTTCCTTGTAATACAAAGGACCTTTAGTCTGTGAAACCATGAGGATTTCCTATAAACCAGGCACATAGGATAGTTCAACCAACTTATTGGATTCCCTAGGAGGTTCCTTGGGGTGTCCTTGCAGCAGTTTGAGAGGCTCTCCAACATAACCAACAAGTAGCGAAGCCTTCCTTTTCCTTGAAGATTCAACTTGCACACGATAAAGTCAGGTACTGATTGAACCTGGGGAGAATAACCTGTAAAATACCTGGATTAGCAGAAAGTCTTTTTGCAGGAGGCAGTGACAAAGCTCTGCAATGTGGACTAGAGGGTAGAAGACAAGTTTAGGACACTGGAGGTCCCAGTTCTCAATCCAACTCTGTCTCAGAGTCCCTGATATGAGTAAATCAAGTTAATAAATGACTAGGAGAAGCACAATTTGCAGGTTAAAGAAGAAGATTCGAGTCTAGAATAGACTGACACACTTTGCAACAAGTCTGTGTTGAGCTGCTCTGCATTGTTGCAAGACCTAATCTTCCCAAACAAACTATAATTAACAGATTTCTAATAGGTGCCATGACTTGATCTCTTGCATGACTTAATATCTAGCAGGACTAGAAGAAAAATGTAAACTATTCCTAGTAATAGGTCTTTCATGTTCTACCCCAAATCCTCAGATCTTATTGTGTAATAAAGCCCCAGCTACCTGTAACATTCCTCTGTGTCCTAGTTTCAGCTGGAATAGAGTTAATTTTCTTCCTAGTAGCTGGCACAGTGCTGTGTTTTGGATTTAGTATGAGAATAATGTTGATAATGCACCGATGCTTTAGTTGCTGCTAAATAGCGCTTACTCTAAACCAAGGACTTTTCAGTTTCTGATGCTCTGCCAATGAGGAGGTGCACAAGAAGCTGGGAAGGAGCATGGTAGGGACAAGTGACCCAAATTAGTCATGGCAATATTCCATATCACATATAAACACTACATAAACTGGGGGTAGTTCATCAGGAGGGGCAAATTGCTGCTGGGGACAGGTGGCTGGGCATTGGTCAGCAGGTGGTGAGCAATTGTATTTTGCATCACTTCTTTCTCTTGGGTTTTATATCCAAGGGTTTATTTATCTCTCTCTCTCCTTTTCATTACTACTACTACTACTACTACTACTACTACTACTACTACTGTTGTTGTTGTCGTTATTAGATTTTGTTCAATTATTAAACTCTTCCTAACCCACAAGTTATTATTTTTTTCTGATTCTCCTCCCCATTCCACTGGGCTAGGGGATTGAAAGAGCAGCTGAGTACATATTTAGTTGCCAGCTAGGTTAAACCACAACAGTCTGAAACCCAAAGTCCAGTAACTCTGGATAAGCATTCAGACACTGAAATGCTTTTTCACAGACTCAGGACTTAGAGGTGTTGCACTGCGTTTTGAAATGTTGGGGCTGGAATCCACCCTCTTTTTCTCAGGATGATGAATAGGTTTCTCTTCAGATATCCTAAAGGAGAGTTTTCCTTCTAACCAGTCTAGCTCTGAGAAGATGTGACACACTCAGAAAAAATTATGCTGAGAGACTCCTGAAACTACATTTTAACAAGAGAGAATGAGGCCTTAGAACCCATTCTAAATTGTCGAATTAATTAAGCCCTCTTGTACTAGGGGTGACTTAACCGAGGGAACCAGTGAAAAAAGACCTGACACAGGTGTTGAAGCCTGGGGGAATCTCTGTCACTTGTTATAGCTTTGGGAATGAAAACTCCCCCAAAGTCTTGTTCTCACCGTCAAGAAGGGCAGGCTGAAAAATAACGTCCTCAAAAAAATTGCTGGAATGGCAGAATGGGCAGTCCAGAGCTCTGGAACCATCCAAATCAATTCATCATGTCTCATGGCTTCAGTCACTTTCAGATTTAGACTTTTAAACCTTTATGTGTCCATGCTGTACTTGAACTGAAGAGGCACAATACCTTCTTTATGTTATTCAAGCCTTGCTCTTCCAATGATTAAGTATTTAGACTACCATTTTGAGAAAGGGGTTAAAAATAAAGAAAGTGCCAATGTTTTCTTACTGTGCAGAATTGTTTCTTTGTGATAAAAGACTCTTTAAAAGACATTTTTTTTCAGAACAGAGGTTACTGTCATTACAAATAGGCACTCCAGTGAGAAAAAGTGGTAGTTCTGAAATGACATACTCAAAAAGAGAGGAAAAAAAAAAGAAAAAGAGAAGGCAGCTAACACAGATAGTAACTTTAAAAAAATGCTAAGAGAAGGAAGGAAAAATCACTTTCCTGTACATAAAAATAATAGTAAAAAGAAGTCCTTATCTCAGATTATTTTCATCTACCCAATAACTCTTGTGGCTTAACTCCAAGTTCCCTCTATTGTCATTGACAGAAGAACCAAATGCACTTGAGAGTGTAGTGTTGAGAGAAGAAAGCTGCAACATTAATTTTAGAACTGGATGACTACATATGCAGCAGGATGGATCAACTCCACAGAGATCAAGAGGATGATGAATGGTACAATGAACAATGATGGACAAGTACTCAAATGGATTCATATTGCTAAATTTTGATTTAGAATGCTACACAGTACTGGTTTTGCTACTGTTTATCACTGAGGGAACTCAAGTGCTCACATTGTAACAGTAAAAATACTGAAATTATTTTGAATGGAATGCTGTAGAAATCTCAGATATCAAAACTTTTAATAGAAATGTCTTTTTTCATGAAAGAAAACCAAACACACTTTCCAATTTGTGATGCTACAAAAAGAATGACCAGCATAGTCCTAAGCATGCATATGTTAAACCTGGCTGTATTGATAGGTGTGACAGTTCAAAACATTGTTGCTCCTCTCCTGGCATGTAGGCTCTATGTATTTCTGTCTCTACTTCGCTGTTGTTAATTTTAATGACTTTCCTTCATAAGAGTGGACACAGCTAAGGTAAGATGATTATACAGTCATAAAACTTGCTGATTGCAGTGACCTCAGCACCAAACACTCTCCTAGTGTTGTCTGGAAAATCCAAATCCACACAATTAGCCAAGCAAAAATTAGGGCCACCCTCTACAGACTTATTGCTGCATTTTTCTTCCAAGAAAAATATTAAATCTCTCTTCAAGAGAGATGTCACAGTAAAAAATTCTTTGCTAGAATGACACTCCTTCCTTTGGTCTTTACTTCTGGAGTCATTTGACCTCACACAGCATCCAGCCACAGGAGGAGCCATAGAGTTCTTCTCTATGTAAGCTTGAATCCACACTTTTTGACTGGCATAATAGGATTTGAAACAGTTTAATGGATGAAATTCTTTCCTTCTTAATATGGTGCCTGTATGCAAAGAGTTTCTCTCCATATTACTCCTTCCTTCTTTATCTTCCTTAAAGTTCACTGCTGGCTGGCAGTTTCTAGTCAAGCTTTGGCTTCAGCTCCTGTAAATTTTCTTTCTGTAGATGAGTATCTAAACAAGTAAACTCTTGTTAGCTACTCACAAATTTATTAGCCAATGACATGAAACAGAGCAAAGCATCCATCCAGATCATGTTACCACTTAGTAACTCAGGCAGCTTCTGAGCTACCCCTTGGTGTCCACTCTGGATAGCAGTGTATTTGTAGAAGCCTGAACGAGTTGCTTTTCTTTATTCACGTTACATGCCCCCTTGTTCTTTCATCCTTGGTACCTATCTAATGAGTGTAAATTCATGTAGAATGCAATACTATATTGTGAAATAGGTACCCTTTGAAGTGCAGTACATAACCGAAAACATCAGTTAAAATGGTGTGGTGTCTTTGTTATAGAGATTAGAGATTATTATGTCTTTGTCGAAAAGAAGGGTAAGGCTTAGAGAATACTGACCAAAGCACAAATTCAACTAGTCTCATAATAAGACATTGTTAAGATGATGGAATGAAGTAATGTCATGCAAGACTGCAGAGAGTGCAGTAAAGAAACAATGCTTCCAGTCAAGGGCAGAACAGGAGAATTTTCATCATTATAGGACATAGCAGGTGACAGACACCTCGTAGAGACAGCTTTCATCATTCAAATAACTAATTTGTGAGTGTTTAAAATAAGATACTGTCTTATCTAATCAGATATTAACATGTCGCTTTTCATATATAAGTATTTGTTTGCTTTTAATAAAACAACATTTGTATATACTTGACATTATAGAGGGGTTTGGCTTTACCTGAATCATCTACTCTCAGCTTTTTACTGGGATTGTCACCACTGTCATCGTCTGACATTTCCATTTCCTCTTCCCGGCGAATTCCCATGAGCTGTTCACTGTGTGCATTTCGGAGCTCCTAAAACCCAAAATTATCTTTTGTCAGTATTAACTTCCAAAAAGTCCTTATGTATTATTTAGTATCTGTTTTTAATACTGCTCTGATTTTAATTATACATCATTTATCATTGTAATCATATTTATTTGTGTATGAATATTTAAAACAACAGAAGCACAGGGAATTCTTCCTGTGAAAGAACTAACTTTATCAAAGCTAACATACAGGGAAAACAAGAGAGGAAGTGACTTTCAATGTCGAGTGATCTTTAGGTCTGCTAAACATAGCAGAATGCTTTACCAGCAGGGATAGTAGTATTTAAAATTGTGCATAAAGCAGACGGATAAAGAGATTGTGAGCCTGCTTAAGGTATATCTAATTCTTGCTTCCCTCTGCCACTTGGGGTATGATTCATTTGGCCAGATGTAGGTGTCTCCATTAAACAAAGTCATATTAACTGCATCCTAAAAGTGCCTCTGCTTATGGCAAAGGGATCTGAGAGCAGTCAGTGCAGATGGAGCACTGTATATTGTAGATGCCTACTGCTGGCCAAAGGAATCTCACCCTCTGTCCCTACTGCCCAGGTTGCCTGGGCTTTAAAAGACCCGGTCCTGTAACACTGTCCTGAAAATCTTTGCATCTTGATCCCAAATGAGTTGCCAGCATGGACAGCTCAGTCTCCGGGTGACCACTGCACGGGCAGGCAGGCAGGCAGCCCCTGCGCATGTCACCAGGAAAACGATCAGCAGGCACGCAGGCTTTGTAGGAGTCTAGACAGTCTTTGTTCTGGGTAGAAAAGCTGGCCCGGGTGTAGCGACTGGCTTTTTAATGGCAGCACTGAGAAGATTGAGAGGACTCTATTTTGTCCTAATAATCCTGTCAGGTGTAACATGGGGATGCTGCACTGTGATTAGTGTAGGCTTTGTCCATCCGCAGACAGCTAATTTTTCTGCCAACAAAGAGCTTAATTCCCAAAGAGGTGGTTTGAAATCTTTGAAACAAGAAAGAGTCACATGGAAGGAGGAGACAGCATTGAGGAGTCGACAACTGCTCCGTGAAATTAACAATAAGCTGTCAGAGAGGGACTGCGTGAAAAAAGGGAAGGCGTTTCTCTTGAGCTGTCCTCTTGGTTCATTGGCGGATCTCAAATATCCTGAAAAATCTATCTGTGCCCATTAATCCCAGCAAAGGCAAGGAAGCTAATTAGTGGGTGTTTTACAGGAGAATAATTTCAAATTAAAAAAAAATTATTAAAAAAGTAAATTGTCAATTGGTGTCTCATGAAATCAGCACCATCTCCGGAAGAAACTGGCAAGTCATTTCTGAATTCCTTACTGGAAAAGGCCACCTGCACCTTTTTCTGGGGAAGTATTACTGCATATATGAGCAGACACACGCTTATATTTACTCCCTCATTAGGGGACAAATGTCCTTGATGAGTCAATGTCTACATTGTCAGCAAAGTCAATAATTTTCAATAATTGTGTGTATGATTATTTGCTTTGGGTTTGCATTTTTAGCAAAGCTTTCCTAAATTCAGAAAAAAAGGGAAGGTGATCAAATAATTAAACAAATCAGAAAACAATATCATGGTTAGGAAATACGATTTAAATCAAAGATATCATTTGGTATATTTTCAACATATTTCATATCTGAAAAACAGGTATTTTCAAAATATATTCACATGGTTTTGAATTGTTTTAGTTGTCCTCTTCTTAGAAAAACAAACAGTAATAATATTTGAAAGAATGAGTAGAGAATTAATATTTCTGGAAAGTCCAACTCTTACACATTTCATTTTATTAAATATTTAGAAACCAGCAAATGAATGTCACACCACATCCCTTTACAGAAAGTTATTTTAAGCAGGGATGGTCAATATAATTAATGAATTGGCAAATCATATTTTCATATTTCTCTAAAAGATAAGACAAACATCAACCCCAAATTCTCAACTTTCAATTGAACAAAGGCTTTATCCACTACATATATGAAATATTTGTGAATAAAATTCAAAATACAGTTTGTACCAATAAATTATGCTAACATGTTATTTTAAGTGTCCCATTATTGAAGTCATTTGGTATTCACCATAATAGCACTGATAATAAAGTATTCATTTGGTATTCATGTGGATGTTACATTTAGTGTCATTGGTATTCAACTGTAATTTAGCATTAGTTAATGGACACTTAAAACATTATCCAAATGATTTATATCACAGCACTTTAGTGTTTCTCAAACTAAGTGTACAACACTTATTTTACAAGTGTACTACAAAATAATTAAATAAGTGCACCTTACCTTCTAAAGATTTTATTCTGAGACAGAGAAAATCACTTAGAGGACTGTGATAGTAATACTCTGTACTACATGAAGGTAAACCAAATGTATGTAAATCGCTCATATTAAAAAAAAAAAAAAGGGAAGTAGAAAAAAGAAAACAAAGACAGTGGTACTTACTTTTTAAAATACAGGCTCATAGCGTATATACTGAATTAAAAACGAAAGCTGGATGACCAAAACACAGGATGAGGTCTAGTGCTTCCTCTGCTGCCACTCGCAGCAAGGGGAGTTAGAATCCCATTTCCTCCACTTACGCTTATGACAGTCACACATGCACTCTGTGTGGTAGTATGACTGATTACATTTATATTGCCTTCTTTGCAAGCGTAATACTTATAATAAGTTATGTATCTACTTCTTTAAAGATAAGCATAAAACAAATGGGAAGGAATAAGTTGTAATTCTGGACTTAATACACTTAAATAATTATTTAGGAGAGAAATTTGCTATTTTATTTTCCCTCAAAGTCATCTTATAATGATCATATGATGGCACAATGAAAAAAAAATCTGTGCTACAGAATACTTTTAAGAACAGATCATGATGACTCTTAAAATGATATTTTTTAAGGAATAATTCTTAATTCCACCCTTAGTTGAAAATGTTGTTCCTAATTTCACTACTTGAGTTCATTATTTTAGATAGTAAACATAATCTTTGAACGATTTCCCAAATTTTGCATGAAAAATAAAAACACATTGCTCTCTGTCTTAATGTTATTTAATTACTATTATCATAATGAGAGCAACGGGAGCAATTCATACTGTAGATGAGACTGTAAACGGTCAACTGATTAACAGCTAAAATGGTAGCTGTAAATATTGCCGAATACACTCTGTCCAGCTATAATCACACTCGTTCTGTGTCAATCCAGCTGTGAGATGATGGATAGAAAGTAAAAATAAAATCACCAACCTCAGAATGCTTTCGCCAAATGTCTATGTTCTTTCGCTGGGCTTTCGAGAAATGGTCCCAAGCTTTTTGTCTGGTAGAAGCGTTGAAAACGGCGACAATCTGCTCAACTTTGGTGAACAAGGAAGTCAAACAAGACAAGCAATTTATGTTGTGATCACTATAGAGAAGCAAAGCAAAGACACTAGGAGTCTATGGATGATGTCATTACTGAAACAACATCATCAATATCCATCCAATGATGTGTCTTTTGTACTTACATTGTATCAATGTTGGAGATGTCTCCCTTCAAGTCTGTCTCCATAACTTTAGTCTACACAACTTATAACTCTGTGCCAAAAACCGTGCATGCAGCTGCTTCCCCTTGATGCCTGCTACAACTCCTCGTGCTGGCACATGCCTTTGCGTGTGTGGCTATAGGGGTGTGACTATAGAAACAACACTCGAGACATAAACCTGACACGTGTTCCCCTGCGGCAGCTTGTGTACAGATGAGCAGGCTGTACGAACCAAAGTGGAAAGACAAGCAGGCTCTGCTTTGAAGGGTGACTATCTGATAGTGGGAATTTGTCAGCAGGCGGGAAGGGCAAAAGCATACATGAACACTGCATTCTGTGGCTGCAGCTGCTGCTTCTCTGCTGTTTAATATAAATGGGCTCACCTGTGGTAGATCATTCTGTCCTGTGTCCATGGCCTATGTATGGTGACGTATGTGAACAGACACTTTTTTTTTTGTATAAGATGAAGAAGAGATGTGAAATGTGCTTCCTTCATTGAACTCCAATGCATTTGTTCTGAACCCAAGCATCTATATTTAGGTCAATTACCTAGGCCGATTAAGATTCTTAAGTTTTTAGCTATTTGTTCATCTCAGTTGAGAAAGCTTTTCTCTCAACACTCTTTTCTTTCTCTTCATGTCAGTTAGAAGCAACATTGTCTTTCCACAACAGTGACTTGACTAAAAATCGCCAAGATTGTAAGTTGCTTTGATCTCGGCACAATTAACTGAAGGACCACCAAGAAATTCAGATTTTCTACAAATGACCTGGGCTGTGCTCCTGAATTAGCAGCTGTGCCAAACTACGAAAAATTGAAAAATCTCTTTAGATTCCTGGCTTGAAAAAAATGTTCCCTGTTTTATAAAGTTGCAGCTTGCAGCACCCCCTGCCCCTCTCACTGAAAAGTTGTGGCAGGTGTGCTTTAGCACCCTCTGATCTGGTCCCTCATTGAGTTGATCAGTAACTGCTCTCTTCCCCTAAGTCAGAGATGCAAAGAATCTTATTATACATAACACTTACCCTGCCTAAAGTGGTGAGCTCACCTACTAAAGCAGTTATGTATCTGTCACCTCTAGATCTAAAAATTAACCTCATTCATTTGAATAGGAGCACATTTATTCTACTCTCTGGGTTTTTACCACTTTTGTTGGGTCCAGTAATATTCAGGAAGATTACAATGTTTTGAATCACATATGGGAGCTCTTCTTTCAGGGATGATTTACCTCTAAAGTCATACAAAATTAATGTAGTTAATTTTCTTTTAAATTCATACGTATATGTAGTTTTACTGAAGAATGTGCCTCAGAACTACTGTGGTGATCTGATCCATTTGTAATCCATTCAAGTTTTAAAGGTAGATGTGATAAATTCAGCCCATTAGAACTTACTTGGACTGAGAAGTGGATGCATGAAGGAAGTTACACTGTGTATATTTATTCAATTAATTTGAAAAGAATGAAAATGGTAAAGCACTCTATTATTATGTGTATAGAAACTGCGGCTAGAATTTAATTACTATCATTGTGTTGATGACCCAGGTGCTCAGAAAATTTTCTTAATTAACAATCTGTTTTCAGTTTGCAAGTGGAAATTCAAGTAGAAAAGATTCACAAAGATATGAGGAAGAGCTGGTTTGCCATTTACCACTAATAAGTATTAATAAGATCATCTGAATTTTGAAAAACATTTGAACTTTAAAGTGTTTAATTTCCATTATGTGAACAGGTGTTAAGATTTATCAAAAGTCATTATCTGATTATTTCAGAAACTCTCCTCAATGGAAACACAAGCTAGGAAGATGTCAAAGAGTTTCTCTTGTATAACTGCAGCAGACAAAGTGAACAGAAGAAGCATCTCCTTCACCCACTTAACTTTTAGGAATTAAAAAAACTATAGGAAGTAGGATAGTATGACTACAACATGCTAAAAATCAAGGCATTTAAAGAAACTTTATGAAACAGGCAACTAGGGATAAAAAAAAGGGAAAGGTAGAGGAGCATACTAAATTAGTATGCATCAAAGACCAATATCCCATTATGCTATTCAAAGAAAGTGTCAGTGCGTGTACAGCCATTTCAGTATTCACAGCTATCTAGGCTATGAAGTATTGCAAATACCCACAGGTAACATCCAACATAAAAGGTCTCCAACCATTACATTAGAGCTAAAGAGCAGCCAAGGCCATGGTTTGACAGTACAGGAAAGTGCCTTCACATCTTTTTGTACTGCATCAAAGTCTGTATTCACACGTTATGAGATGGCAATTCAATATAAACCAGTTCTGCCAGTTCACATTTGCTCATGTTGCACTAAGATTTGTTTGTTTGGACACAGACACCCAGGAAACCTAAAGCTGGCATAATGCTTGTTGCATAATTGGAAGACAAGATACAATAAACCCACTCCTGAAAAGTAGCAAATTTGTATGGGTAAGTGGCCCATCAGCACACAGGCTGTAGGGATGGTAGATTCATCCCTAAGAGGAAGCCATGAAAGGTTTATACTATCTGAGAAACTCTCCAGTTAACTAATTTTTTGTTTATATCTAGGTAAGACTTGGTCAAAGAGAGGCCCCAGATTTTGGACTGCTATCTGCAGAATCTGAGTGAAACAGTTGTTTCCAGTCTTGCTGCTGAGCATAGTTTTCAGATTGTTTCCTGATCTCTAGAAAGAAATTTCCAAAACTAAATAACAGATCATATCCATCTCTCTAAGGCACCTTGAACTCCAGGATGCACTGTACTGTCAACTGTGACTGATTACTAGAATTATTAAGTAAAATGAAATATTCATTGTCAAACATCTGTTACTGAATTCTATGCTATATCAAATTTTCACTGAGCATGCAAAGCTGTTTCCTTACTAAATTAGGATTTAAAAAAATACATTGTTCTGGAAGGGTCCATAACATGTCATTGGTTTTCCTATGAATATAACTTACAGCATGTAAGTAATTGCAGCTTTCCTAATGACTTATTCTGTGGCTAGTAATTTCTGTGGCATGTTTCAGACAAAGGATTATTATCTAATTGCTTTTCTTCTGTGTTATAAATAACTAGAAAGACCCAAACATCTAAGTCTAGAATGATATACAAGTGTCAATGCAGTGCAACTACAATACACTTTATTAGAGATGCCAGCTCATAGTAAGTACATTAAAAGAAAGTTTAAACTCAGTTTCTAGTGCCATAAAAGATGCTACCAGGATAACTTATTGTTATCAAGAACAACCAGAAAAACTAGGAGTATCAACAAAAGTGCCTTAAACAATGCCTGCCAAAGTTGCATAGACGATTATACTAAAAGGAAAACTAGTATATCTCCAGGGCCAGAGAATATTTGATATAGATTATTTGAAAATTATACTATCAAAGAAGAATAGAAATAAATGAGAACCAAAGCACAGACTCATACGCAGATTAAGAGGTAGAGAGAACACTTTTAGCTGGCATTATATTTACCAAGCAGGCTATTTTAAATACGTGATTGAGGGAAGGCTGAAATTTATCCTTGGGTTCAGGAGACAAGAAGTACTCAATTTTTCCTTTGCTTATTACATTATAAGATTTTATAGTATACATAATATATATAATTTATAATAAAAAAACATAGAAGCTGAAAAAAAATGTGTTAAAATAAAAACAAAAGTCTTTTCTGGCAGATAAAATAATAGGATTCCATGTATAATTTCTCTCCAAATTCCACCAATTAGGGCTACAGGATGAAAAGGGCTTTGCACTAAATTACTGTAAGTGTAAGAGTAGAATATATGGCAATTTAGCTTAGAAAAATTCTATAAGAGTGCGACAGTTGACATGAAGGGTAAAAGAAAAATTCCACCCATAAAATTACAGTGTAAAGGAAACTGTTACAGTAAATGCATAACACGCTTTTCAAATATAGATTCACAGCACAGGGAGGATATAGAGTTGGCATGGTTTGGGTCAGAAGCCTTGTTGAATTCTGACTAAGCTGCAGTCTGCCAATCGATTTGGCTTCAAGCCCAGCAAATCAAGGAATTACAGTAGTCAAGGCTAGGTGCTGTAGTGAATGGAGTATCCAGGTCAGTTTAGGATAGGGAAGAGAATATTTTTGGCAACAGTTCTGAAAGGCATTTGGTAATGAACTGAACAGAACTCAGCATTAAGTCCAAGGCTAAAATTGCATGTACGTAAATGACATGACATGAGTAAGAGAAATGCTAGACAGATTGCAGAGTAATGAAACATATACTGTTTTAATTAATTTGGGCCAAATTAATTAAATTTTGGTTAATTAAATTTAATTAATTTTGGTTATGCTACTGTTTACTTTGACTTTGCCTTTCTCACATTTACAGTTGAAAACCTGCAGCCCCTCCCTTTTACTCAATTCACATGCCACAGAGGGAGAAACAGATGTGATTGCCTTTGACTAGCAGAGAAAAACATAAATGTTGGAAATACCACTCTGGAGAAGACTGCAGATAATGCAAGAGATGGGTTCTAAAGTAAAGCATACTGCAGGTCATCAGCAGCATACATAAGCAAATGCCATTATAGATTTGTATAATGAAGATATAGATTTTGACAGCAATGAAAAGTAACTTAGCTGCCACAAAGAAATGGCATAGTTGTTTACTTTGGTTTTTGTTTAGGTGAGGTTTTCAAAAAAAATTTAAAAAAAAATCCAGAAGTATAAAAAAGAAGGTGAATCACAGCTGTAACTCCATCAGAGTAAAGAAGGCTACTGTTTGGTCTGCATGCCGCCTGGATGCCAATAGGTTCCTTAAGACATAGTGTTAAGACATAGCATGATAAAGGCACAAACCACAGGACTTCACTATTATATCCCCAAATTCCACCTTTCTGGACAGGTCAAAAGAATGTTGCCTCCAGTGATTTATCTCCCAAATCATTTTGCTGTGTGGGCAGTCAGCTTGCAAGGATGCCATTCCTCAACCTGCCCTGCTCCTAACAACTACATCTGTACTAGTGATCAAAACCAGCCAGGGACCATTCTTGTTCCCTGAAACCAACCGGCACAATATGCCAAGTGTCCCTGCAGCAGCAACCTTTCTCTCTCTATAGAAAGATGCTTTTCTGGGAAACTACTTGTCCTGCATCAAACTCTAAACTATACCCACAGTGTGTGGGGAAATCCTAGCTGGCCCAGAGCAAGAACTCTCTTACATTTGAACAGTATGGGCAAGCCTGCCCTAGCTCAATTTAATTTAATCCTGCAGACAGAAAAAGTGGGGTCATCCTTTACTAGTAGTCTCACCTTTTTTGCTCTCACCCTGATGCAGAGGTGTCAGTGTTGCATGGAGCAATTACAAAATCTACCAGAGGAACAAGGATGTTTTCCTCTTCCACCTACCCTGTCTCACCTACCTGAGTACTAGAAAGCATGTCCTCTTCCTAAATTATTTCTACATTTCCCTTTGCCTAGGCCTACAGTGTTTGAGACCACAAGGAGGTATGCCTGGGTGGATGGTTGATACCCCTTCCTATTCCACCTGACTCAGACTGGTCCTAGTCCATGTGCTTGTGTGGGTTATTAAGAGGCTGAGTGAATGTCACTTGTCTACATTTGAGTGATGCAGGAAGAAATACTTCTTCATAATACAATAAGCAGATTCTTCCACAGGGACAAAGAATGAAAAAAGAAGTCCTTATACTACAACACATATTATAATCCCTGGTTTCATCAGAGTATGAAACTTCAGTGTCAGCAGCCATTGTTTTCCTTTCTTCTTCTTTTGGCTAAAAAACCCAGTGAGGAACAGTGAAAGAAGGAGCATTATGGGGATACTAAAAATGCCGTGTTTTCAGGATTTATACTGAAACCTGCACAGTAACTTGTCTGAGGTATGTATATCAACAATTAGTAGTTCTAGAAATAGAGGAACACTCACTGCTAAACTTTGAAATAAAAGAAAACACAATTTGATTAAAGAGAGCCCAGTTTGCCCTGCAAGGTTTTGCTAAAAAATCTGTCTCCAATTTAAGCTTTGAAAATCTTTTAGGCTGTGAAACGTGGTTTAATTTACAACAAAGAAACTGATAGCTGGGTGTAACTGCCAGAGCTGGTGCCATGCCATGTGATGAATCAGTTGAACTCAACAAGCCCACGTCACCTTCATGTCATTTCTCAACAAACAGAAGCCTGACATCAGATCAGCATGACACAGTAGGGCAGATACGAATGTACAGTACCTGCTCTTTCAATGCCACCATCTCACATTACAGAATGGACTTTATGGACCTTGTGTTGACAATCAGAAAAAAAAAACAAGAAAAAGCCCAACCCACACAATCTCCCCACCCCAGCTCAAAGGAAGATTAAGTGAATGCTACTTTCTTCATCAGCTTGACAAGATTATAATGTACTGCATTTAATTAGCTGGTTTTTTTGTTATTTATGGTTAGGCAGACTTTTATTTTCAGTCCTCAGATTTAAAAATAGCAAAAGCAGGAACAACTATCTTTGGTAAGTCTGTCCAAAAAGAGAACTCTATAATGAAGGAACATCATAAATGTGACCAAGCCCTGGCAGGTCCCATTAAGAGAAGGGACTCTCTCTAAGTAATAATTACACAGGGATCTTGCAGACTAGAATGTTCCCAGGAGATCAGGAGGGTTGTGTTTGTTTTGGGCACAGTATAGTTTCTTTGCTGAAGAAAAAGAATAGGGAGGTGGATGAGGAGGTTTCAACAGCCATAGCCTCTTCTGACAAGCAAAACAAAAAATTGTCTCAGACGTCATATGTGGGAACATTTACTTCTCCATACCTTCTGTTACCTTGTCTGTCATGACTTGTCCCCTTTTCTCTTTTTTCACTGCCTCCAGTCTCATCTTCCTTCTGTATTTTTGTTCCCTCATTCTGTGTGTGTCCATCTTTCTCTCCCACATAATCTATCCCTTTCCAAAACTCTTTTCCCATCCCCATAACATCTCTGTCATCATCATGAACTACACCATTTGGGACAAATCCAGTGATCGGACATGAAGCATGACTAGTGCATAATGAAGGGAGTAAGTATTTCAATTGGTCACAGTTGCATAGGATTATTCATATTTATAAGGTTTATTCAATCACTTATAAGCAGTCCAAACAGTTTTAGATGTGCAGACCACCTGATATGTACAGCCAGCTCAGGAACCCTTTTGGGTGGAACCTCCATCTTTCCTTCCTTGCCCCAATGTCATACTTTCTTCCCTTATCCTTTATTTCCATAAAACATTTACAGCTCTTTTCTGTGAAGCATCAGGCCCTTACCTCCATCTCTACTCAGCAAAGCATATCAAAACCAAGCACAGATTTCCATGTGACTAAAGCATATGCTTCTTTGCCTTGAACCCTGTGTCATCATCTAGAAATTTGCAATTCCAGGCAAGTGGCATGAGTTGTCAAGATAGGGCCTTAAAACGAAATCTCTTGGGAGGCAGTGCTTTTATTTTGCTATAAAACACCATGCATATTTAATGGTCCACATTAAAAAAAAAAAAAAGTCTTAAAAATAACAGAAGAAGAGCTTCTGTTGAAATTCTGGCCACACTTAAATCAATACCAAGATTTGTATTGACTTTAGGTGGAGTGAAAGCTACAGACAATGGAAAGAATGTAGAAATTCAAAGAAAATGAAACACAAAGGAATAAGCTATGTGAAACACTACAAGTTGCAACCACAAAAGGTTGCACTGCCAGAAAATGGAGAGGAACTATAAGAATGCAAGGTAAAATATAAATGGTGTCTTTAATCTCTATTCTCTGCCACTTCCACAGCATCCTGGATAGAAATGCTTTTGAGAACATGTGTACATGAGACAGAAAATGGAGGGACAACTGAGAAAGAATACAGATACCTAGCTGAGCTTTACTGGACAAATTATCAGTACAGAAACAAGCCAAGAGCACGCTCACAAAATGAGCTAATCAAAAGCTCATGGATGGATTGTGGATGTTATTTTGTATGTAATTTTTTTTTTAGAAATGCATCAAGGTAGAAAGTAACAGTGGCAACTAATGACACAAATGATTAATACTTTTATTTGTATTATAGTGGCATTCTATGACACCAACTGAGATCTGGGCTGTAATGTAAAAACACATTATATGACTCAATCTCTTTCACAAAGAGCTTAATGATGACCTAAAAATTGCACATAAAGTAAGCTCATATTTTTGAATTAGTCACTGGCAAATGAAAGAAAGACGGTATGACTGGACAATCAAAGAGCAGGAAAATCCTTTTAAAAGTTGTTATTAATGCAGAGCAATTCAAAGAATACTCGGAAAGCATGATTGTATATAAAAAGCCTGACTGCTGAGAGAATTTTAACCAGCATGTTTTCAATAGCTGTAATGAAACTGGCATCATTTTTAGTGCTGTGAGAACATACTAAAAAGTGGAAGGATTATTGAGAGAATGGACTACAGTATGGAATATAAAGCAAATCAGGTAAGACCACGATTTTAGTAATCATGATCATATCAATGTAAATTTTATCTTTTCTAAAGCAAGAGAGCAACGTGTGAAGCGAACCTGTAATGAGAAAAACAAAACTGCTGCCAATCATTTTTTGAAGAAAGCTCAAAAAGGATTTTTAACATTTTCTTCCTTTTTTAATATTAAAAATGCAGATTCTATCTGTGAAGGCACTGATAATGTTAAAACAGATTAACTCATACCCAGAGAGATCAGAGAATGAAAATGAAGAAACCTGAAAGGAGGAGAATTTTATTCAGTCTGTTGAGAATGCTTTTCCCTTCAGCATTATTTAACTTCAATTTTATGGGGTTTTTTTTGGGGGGGGGCCTGGGAGGGGGAAGAGGTGAGAATTCATATCAGATGCCTACCACCTATTTGATAAAAAGTCAGTGTAGTCTAACACACCACTGAAGTCCTTCAGTAAAAAGAGAGGGAAAACTCGAGGTGACAATTTGGAGGTTCCCAAACAGGGGCAATGACACACAATCTTCTCCCCAGTCCTTTGATTCTTCATAATGGACAGGCCTACTGAATCAGCTCAAAGTTGTATCTAGCTTCATATCTTGTTTCACAAATAAGGACTGAAGATGCTTAGCAACAAACTAAGCAGGTAAACTGCATAATCTTGTAATCCATAGAATCACAGAATGGTTTGGCCTTGAAAGGATCTTAAAGAACATCTAGTTTCAACCCCCTGGAGGTTGCAACCCTCCACTAGACCCCATTGCTCAAAGCCCTATTCAGTCTGGTCTTGAATACTTCCAGGGATGGGGCATCCACAACTTCTTCTAGCAACGTGTAAGTGTCTCATCATCCTCATTGTAAAGATTTTCTTCCTAATATCTAGTCAAAACCTACTCTCTTTCACTTTAAAGCCATTCCCCCTTGTTCATGGTTAAGCTGGACATCAGGAAGAATTTTTTTCACTGAAAGGGTAATTAAGAATTGGAACAGGCTGCCCCCCTAGGGAGTCAGAATCCCTGAAGTGTTCAAGAAATGACTGGACGTGGCAGTTAGTGCTATGGTTTAGTTGGCATGGTGGTGTTCGCTCAAAGGTTAGACTCAATGATCTTGGACGTCTTTTCCAACCTTACTGACTCTATGATTCTGTGACAAGGAAGTAATCTGGCCAGGGGGCTCCATGATAAAAAACACCCTTCCACTGTTCCCCCACGAACACAAAAAACTGATTCATAGACCCTGATTCCTATTTCCAAAGTCCATTGAAGAGTCATTCATTAGAAAAATGGACAAAAATGACCAAATAAGTAGATGTCATAATCTGCTGAGTACCCAGCCATGGGGTACTTCACTACAATGTCTATGTAATCTATCCACTTGTATACTGGGACACTTTCACCACCTTATGCATCTGACTCTTGAGATAGCCAATTAATTTCTGAATATGGAATTTTAGATTTTCACTCACCTATAGGTACTTCTGACAATGTTGTCAAGGGAGATTGCACAAAATAGTCCGAAACCTCAATAAGACATAGACTAAGTTTACAGTGCATGGAGAAGAAAGTCAGAGGAGAGCATTGTAGCTTTGGTGTAGTCTAGAAACTGCCCGTGGACCAACATAGATGTCTCTAGGACTCCCATTTTCCTTAAACATGAGGATCAACACCAGTAAATCTTAGGCTGAAAAGGTGGTTTGAGAGAAAATGAAATGGAAATGAATGAAAAGTCAGGGAGCATTGTCACCTGTTACTAAGATGTGGAAGCACAGTGGAAGAATTTAGAGATCAAACCACAAAGACAGACCTACCCAAACTTCTGGAAAACAATCTGTATTCTAGGCACAGATTCAAATCTCAAAGAGCTAAGTAATTTAATAAAAAGAAGGAAGTGGACATTTTTCTCTCTCTGTCCTTCTAATAACTGAAGAAGCACCATAACAAGACTAAGACTACTGCAGAACTTAAATCAGGTGCTGTAAATTTGTGGTGTGACAGCAGTAATACACTTTATTTCACAGCTCATCTTGGCACAAATATCTTGGTTAGATAATTAATTCACGTGCTGAACACTTGACACAAATTTTTAGGGGTAATCTGCTTGGTAACCTTCTAAATAACTCCAGGCACAAAATTGTAGCAGAGATTTCAATACCTGTACTTCTTTAGTAGTTGGGCCATAAGCTGAAATGTTCTGGCCACAGTAATCCTCATTAATAAGAAAGCACTTTCTACTGAGACCCAGAGAAACAGTGTGTGCGCGCGTGTGCATATGTGTGCGTGTGTGCGCGCCTGGGTGTGTTCCAGATGAGTGCACTTGAAGCCCATTTTATTTCTTTTTCACTCTCTATAACATTTGTTGCTACAATGCTGGCATATTTATCTAACTCCAAGTTCTTCCCTTAAGCTACATCCTTCTGTATCAAGGCTATACACAGCGAGTGGGATTAATCTACCCTAAACAAGGCATGTTAAAAGTTGAACATCTGGTTCAGAGCTAGGCCCCCTGTGAATCCTCTACGGGCAGCAGAGAAAAAATGGCATATCCAAGGGATGATTCATCTCATTGGAAGAGGACCATGAGGTCAGTTTGATGACTCATTCCCTGGAGATTCTTATTTTTCTTTTCTAACTGCAAAGAAATCTCAGAATGGTCAGCTCCAAGTTGGACATCTGACCTAGTTCATGACAGAGTAATGCCACATTATATTTTAAAAATACTGTAATATTTATATCAAATGGCCACACAGCTGCAGCATTAGCCTAGATTTTTGAATCCTTACTGCAGAACAGCAGAAGTGAGTTTTTGTCATGCTGCAAAATTTAATAGACCACACACACCTAATTTGGACATCTAGTATTTTCAAATTCTTCTTCAAAAGCAACTGACACATTGTAACCAATTATGCAGGACTGTGGAAAAACAATGGAAAAAGATGCATGAAAAACATTCCTCAGATCAATTAAAATACAGATTAATTCAAATTCCTTTGAAAAAGGGAAACTCATTTCACAGTCTCCATGCTTAGCAATCTTAGGCATATACATGTGTAAAGCAAAAATATCATCCATCTGTTCGCATCAAGTTTGCAAAGAATTTTAGTAAGACACATTAATGTTAATAATGGCCAATGTTTATGATGTTTAGAAAATAACCAATGGAGAGCATCTGGAAAGCTTGTAAAATTTGTTCTTATAATCCACAGAGTGTAACACCTTTCCCTGAGGATATTTTTTTGCTGACCTTGTCCTCCTAGGCCAGATCTGTCAGAAACTTTCTTCTTCCGGGCATTGCTGGGACTCTGAAACTCTTGTTTTGAAGCCAGACCTATTTCTGGTTTTGTAAGTTCAGCATTCAGTACATGACAGGAGCAAAACAAGATAGCCAAAACTGCAAGCTTCCACCTGAAACTACAGGGATCTCTATTTCCAAAGTGACAGATGTTCTACAACAGTTGGTGACAAATGGGCTAATTTAGACTGATTTAACTAAAGTTCAGCCTGCTGACAGTGGGGGATTTTTTTTTAATGCAGCTGAAGAAGGCATTTCTGAATGCTAGAGCTGTCTTAGGCACACACAACTACAGAGGCCCTGGTGTGAACTGAACAGCACGCCATGCGTGGTGCCTGCGTCTCTGTGCCTCACACCGCCTTCTAGATGCTGAGATGGAAGACAATATTGCCTAGCAAATTACCAAGGGAATTAACTGTCTTTAAAATTTACTCACTGAACAGATGTCTGCAGAAATCAAATGTCTTTGGCCCAGAATCTTTCTTCCTAAGTTCAGGCATCTAAGCTCTTAAATGAGAAGGACATATGCCCTGGGGTGAATTGGCCTGAGATGCTGAGCTTACCACGACATAGGCAGGAAGCTTCAGGGGCTTCTCTCCTAAGCTAGGCAAGTCCATCCAAGCATATGCCTTCAGCCCTAACTTTTGAAGGATGTCCACTGAAGGACCAGAAATATATTGCAGAAAAGCCTTTAGGGCTTATTTTTAATGTAAAAGTTAGGGATATGATTCAGAAATTACAATGCAACAACTGCATTGTCCTTCATCTGCTAAATTGTCTTGGGCTTTTTTCTCAACTTCAGTCTTCACCCTTCTGAGTATCATAAAGCCTCTTGCTTGAGCAACCATGAGTAGGCACATTAAAAACCAGCAAAAACTAAATCACTTTTCGTTCTGATTTTTTTCTTGCCTTTTCCTTTCTTTTCCCCTTTCTTCTCACATTTTCACCTCTCTTCTCTTTTCTTCTCTTTGCCTCCCTTGCCTTTGAAGAAAACTTCTTGTCAATATCCCGATTATTGTTTTATGAAGGAACCTCATTAAGGTAACTTCATCGGTTATATTTCTGTACCAAGGAAATTGCTGCCAGCAGTAGATATTTAAGACAGTTTATCTGCCAAATTATTACTGGTATTGTATCAGTCAAGCAGTCCTGATGCCAGCAGCAGTACAGTATATTCTTCTACTATGGAGGTGGCCAGTATGCTGGCTGCTACTGTCTTTTATTTAAACCCAGGTTAAAAATATTACCTAATTGTGCTCTATTCTTTAATTGACCTAGTTAACTAGCTGCAACGCACAAGCTACATATCCCTTCCCTCAAAAAGCCCATGATCTTTTCTCAGAGCAGTGAGGCTTCTGTCTGGTCCATTCTTGAAGTGTCTACAACAGTAGACATTATGCATAGAGCATGTCTTCGTCTAATAATAAAAAAACTACTGAAACTTTGCTCACCTTGAATAATAAGCTCTTAGGAATGGTCCTTGATCCTCCAAATTGCCATAGAGTATGGAATAGGATATGAAGTAGAATATGACTGCATTGCAACTACTTACCCCCAAACAAACAAAATGATTAAAAAAACCACTACCACCACCACCACCATCACTACTACAATACTGGACAAAAAGGGAGTTACTTACATTGAGTGAGGATCCCTGTTAAGGCATTTTTGAAACTCTCCTTGGCTTGCTCCATTTCTTGCTCATGAGCTGCCTTTTCATTCATGAGCCGGCGGACGTGGCTGTTGGCTGACTGCACCATTGAATAAAACTGGTTTGCAGAGCGACGATTCACCTCGCCTCGCTCAATCCAGGTAAGCAGCACTGTGATGGCCTCTGAAAATTTGCTATCATCTAGAACAATCAAAGCACAGGTTTCAAATTGCAGGCATAAATATCCTGCTGAGAACACATTTTCTGCTCCATGTCACATTAAAATCACCATAAATCCTGCTTGCAGTATATCATTTTGGGCAACTTTTGTGTCCTTTGTTCTTTCAGATGTAAGAAGCCGATATAGCCATGTGAAACTACATAAATCTTCCTTCAAGCCTTGTCTTCTCCTTATTTTAATAGCTTTCTCAAAACAAAAAGCACCGTCCCCCGCTTCCCTGTAGCCTGAGTCCTTGCTTTCACAATGTCTCCCTTAAGCCATTCAGTGATATGGAATGACCTTACAGTGGAAGTGAAGAGACCTCTGTGGTACTGGACTCACTGACAAAATGAAATGTGTCTGTGTTAATCTGGTCGGCTGAAAGCTCAGTCTTGGAGCTTGGGGATACTTTTGTCAACAGAGTTCACCAATATGGCGCTCTTAATTAATGAACAAAGTTGAGGTTGAACAACTCCTCCTCAAAACACTGATTAATTACAATGAACTGCTTTGAACAGATGATGTGCCTGCTTTTGTTTTGTATTGTTTTGTATTATTTGTCTATATTTTGCTTTATATACTTTTCTAAAGAATTCCAGAAGAATCCAGGAAAACACCTGGATTAGAGCTTCATGTTTACTATTCAGGTAGCAAAAGTTGTATTTCTCTGCAGAAAAAATTGGCAAAACTGAAGGTTAGATTTTGTGCACACCCTCTCCAATAATCTTCTTTCCTCTGACAGTGCACTCAGCTTCCTCAGAAAACTCACAGCACAGCATCCATTACACTTCAGGCTTCATCAGAATTAGCAGGAAACATTTCCTTTTAAGTCCCATTTAGGCTGAGCTTCAAGAAAATGTTATTACAACAGTATCTTCCTGTGGAACCATTTTTGTGCAATTCAATCTCATTTTTTTCACCAGGATTCTATTCTGTAAAACTTCCATTTCCCAACAACTCATTTTAAACATCTCATCTAGTCTTTTTGGTTATATTTCTTTATATATATTTTAGATGGCATGTATACCTTTCTCTAGGAGAAGGTATATGGTTATGGTGGGAAGAAGTAGTATAGCTATAACCAACAGACACTTAAAACAAAAATTGGAAAATACTAAAACCAGTCAACTGTTTGACAGAATACAGAAACATGGGACATAGTTTCTAAGACTGTGCTTTCTATGTACAAAAAATAATGAAATACTAATTCTTAAGTGATTGTTTTGGCTTTTATTCTGAATCAGTAATCACTTCCCTAAAAGGTGAGGAGCCTAAAGTACAGAGAGAACTAATGACACGCTCTGTGCCCACAGCCTCTGAAGAAGAGATTTTTACATTGCCTGATCTTTAACATCTTATTAACTGAAATGTGCTTCCAGCTACAGCACTAAGATTTGTTCTCCACAGCTGAATAGGCATGTTCACCCAAGATCCCCGAAAAAAATTTGCAAAATAAGAGCATCATAACACTCTCCCTGTGTACAATGATGTATCTTGTATAACTTAACATTAACATATGATTCATTATCATTATTCATTAAGTAATTGTCCATGGGGAGGAAGAGTCAGATGTGCATCTTTTCATTCGATATTGTCCCCTTGGATTAGACTCCACTTCGGAGCTTTGCTGGATATGTATGGAGCAGGAATGTATTAGGTGGCTCTGATGGGTGAGGTTGTACGAATATAGGCTTCAGAAAAGCCAAATTTAAACAAGACTCCTGCAAAGTCTCTTCACGGCAAGAAAAAACAAGGATAAGGCTCTCCAAAAAACCTGCAGCTTGCTGAAATGCACAGGAACTGGATGTCAAATATCCAATACAGCCAAGAACTCATCCCTGGAACTCAATGTTTATTACAATTACAGTAGTAAATAAGAATAACCTGTAATGGCTTCTGTCAATGTTAGCATGCAATTTCCAGCAGTCTGTAGTCAGATCACCCTGCGGATGGCACCAGTCTGTTAACAGCAAGCATTGGGCTGATTGTGAGTAGAGAATAACTACAGCAGAATGTTCCTCTTTTTATCTTGTAGACATTATTATCTAAATCATCACACATAATTTATCACCCAATACTAGAGTACTATTTAGAGTAAATTATCCCATTCAGTCGAGGTCCAGACATGAACAGCAAACTTGAGAGAAATGATGCAAAGAAGCACCTCCAAAGAGGTACCATCGCAATCTGTGAAGAAACAGCGTGCAGATCTAATAAAAAATGTTTCAGAGATGCATTAGGAAAATCACTTGCACAGAAACATTCGCCATTTTTCTTGCTTTAATCTCTCCCCAGTAGACAATTGTGTGTTGTTTTGCTACAGAGTTTTCATTAAATAAAAACACCCCTTGTTTTGTTGTGTTTTTATCAGGCACAGTAGGTGTCTGTAAGGTATGTTCATAAACATGCCATCCTTCTGACACATAGATTCTATCCATTTAAAAGGGCATGCTGAAAAAACTTTTTCAATATATTATAATTCCAGGGACATGCAGATGTCAATGGGACTGTTACAGTTAATTCACAGCTCTGTACTAGCAGGAAAAAATCCTTTCATTGGTAAACATCAGCATCTTCATTGATTACATAATTAGAAGACACATTCAAAAATGCTGGAGGGTAATATATGCACAACAGGAGCATATTAGTTAATAAAACCTTTTCTCTACAGTTTTAAAATTTCCTTATTTCACCTTCATTTCTAACTTCTATATTCTTGAGTTAACTGCTCAGTGACTGGTATTAGGTGACTCACCATGAATTCATTTTCTTCATCCAGAATACAGTGACTCTGAGCAATCAGAGGTTCCGTTAGAAAATCAGATTTTTATACCAGATTGTTCATTTATTTTTTAGTTAGTAGATAAACAGTAGAAGAAATGCAGCAACGAAATCTAATTTAAGTAGAGCATGAACTGCCTTATGATTGCAGCCATTCATTAAAAAAATAAAACAAAACTCCTAATTCTGTTCAAAATTATTCCCTCATGGTAGGAGGCACATAATTATACAGTGTTTAAAAACACACTCTTCAAATAAATTCCTTTATATAAGACATGTTCCCATATCTAATTGTTCTTTTAAAATGAAGACACAGCAAATTATTTCTTACACTTAGGGCTTTTTTCTCCTCCAAGTTACAGCATATTTTAAGCAAATAAGGTAGGCTTTATCATTTCTGTTTTAGTTGTCTATTTAATGGTGAGGTCAACTGAGGCCCAGAAGTGCTTGCTCACCTCAGCCGGCTGTAAATGAAACCTGGGGTGGCCTGCTCATATACAGACATCTCTGCAACAGATGTCTACATTTGGTCAGACTAGTCCTAACCATTACACAGGTGCATCTGTTCCAGAACACCTACTCAGCATTTGTGCACCTGTGTGTTCTTGTACTTGGGTGTTCAGTTCTAACACAAGCTGTGATGACGCTATGTCATTTCAAGATTACCCATCTATCGAGGATGGTTTGCTGGGTGTCTGGCAATAGAGATTTCCAGGTGCTGCTAGACCCATTCACAGGGCTCTCGAGATAAGACATTTCAAGTTCTTCTTACATCAACTAAGGATATTTGACCTTTAAATCCTAGCTCACAACTTAGACAAAATGAAATATAAGAAAATGCATCCCCAGAGCTGTCCAGGAAATTGTTAACAGGGATATTTCTATGAAAAAATGGAATAATTATTGACAAATGTTTGGCATTTTTCTGCCTGTAATTTGACCACCTCTAAGCAATGCCAACTGGAATAAACTTTTTAATTGAAAAAGCTATGACAAGAACTGTTGCAAGATGGTTTACTGGGAAAAGGTGTTGGAAGCACAGATTTTACTTTCAGCTTACAGAGTTTCCCTGGTGTAACACAGGGCAGAATTCAGCTCAAGGTAACCTGAACTGTGACTATTTATCTCTCATTTTTAAGCACCTCCATAACGTGCTTTCACAACTTGGTTGACAGTGTCTAAGGCCTCAGCCATTAGAAAGGAGATAGGCTAATCCATCGCTCTGAAGCCAGGCATTCAAACACTCTTATTACTATCGCTTTTACATTTATAGATATATTGCAAATATAGCCAACTTTATATTTCTGTATTTCAAGAGTAATGTTGTATGCTGGACTTCTAGCTAGCAGAAGATCAAACACTGGGCTACAGTTGCTTTTAGCCTTGTTACTAGATTCTCAACCCTAGGCCTTCTCAGATGTTTGAAAATTATCTGAGATAATTCACACAACACTTGGAGCCTGTCTAAATCACAGTAACTCTTCTATATTGTTTTATAGGTCATGGTGTTGTCCAGAGTCAGCACTAACTCTTGTCCTTAATCTTGCTCACCTAATGCAATCTCCTAGACTTGAGACAGAGCTGTTGCTCTTTACCCTAATGACTACACCTAGAAAGCTCCCATGCTGTCTGTGTATGTTTCGGATTGCATTAATGATCTCATTTTATTCTGGCCCTTCTGTAAGATGCTAAGCTCTGCCCTGACCAGTAGAAATCCAGTTAACAAACACCCCTTGAAGGTATTCCTGTGAGCATTGAGAATGACTGCGCTGCAGGGTATGCAGTGAGGCAAAAAGAGTGGTGGGATGTGTCCCATCTATTTTGCCTCTGGTTGACAGCCAGTTGTAGCAGTGCCATGGGAAGATGTGTTTCCTGTCTCATCACCACCTGCTCAGCACTGCCCCTTTGCTCATGGTTAC
Organism: Cephalopterus ornatus; assembly: GCA_013396775.1. NCBI lineage: Eukaryota > Metazoa > Chordata > Aves > Passeriformes > Cotingidae > Cephalopterus > Cephalopterus ornatus. The sequence goes on from VZRE01001327.1 coordinate 405,080, forward strand.
ACACCATCAGGTCTGCCTGGAGCTGCTCAGCACATCGTACTCCAGTTCCAGTTTGTCAAACTGGGCCCAGTTCAGCTATTACAGGAAGGTGGCATAGTCCAGTTCAGGATGCACACTTCTTCATTCCATTTAACTGCAGCCAGGGGAGGATGTACGGCCAAAGTTATTGTTAATCTGACTTGGTAATTTATTATAACTATAACTAAGATTTCTAAACTGCAGAGACTGAATGCAATACAAAAAAGAATAAATCACAGCAGGTGACTGCTGTGGGTGAATCAGGTCAGGACAAAGGTTCACTAACCTCTTTCATCAGAAGACTCAGCCCAACTCCCCTGTGCATCAGGAACAATTTGCTTCCCAGCACACACCACTTCTGGTGCCAAAATGGCAACCTATTTTTCTCTTGGCTTAAGAGCTTCCTCTGTACAGACTGCCTGTCACTGACCTAGAAATGTAACTCTTCAGTCTCCTACCCTCACCTTCTTTTTTTCCCTGCTTAAATTCCTTATATAATTGTGCCATGCAACACACACATCAGTGTGTTACTTTTGGGATTAACAACATTTTTAACCCAGTGGCATTGCATAATAAGTGAGAATCAAGAAATACAAATTCTTACTGCCAAAGGGTTCTTTTAAAGAATGATTAATATCTACCTATTTCTTAAATAGCCTTAACTGTGTGCTATAATCAGGAAACTTTTTCAATTATGCAATAAATGACTGACACCAGATTTGACTAAAATATACATATATATTCACTAAAAGATATATTAAAAGGTACTCTCTCCCCCCCTGTATCATCAAACTCTTTCTTTCTTTCAAATTAAATCACACAAGATTCTTCCAGGGGTAGGTGTTTCATGTGAGACACTGAAATCCATTATCTTCTCCTGCTGATGCCACTATTTCCAATAAAAAGTAATTATGAGGGTATTGAGTTTCCTCCCTATTTCTCAAAATCACAGCACAAGCTTTAAGATCAGTGAGCTGCCATTTCCCAGTTCGTAGTAATTAACTTGAGTCATTTTGCAGTGTGGTATATTTAACCTAGTGGGTTTACATTAAAACCTTAAAATCTGCATCAATACAATACAGCTTAGGTGAGGGAGGACACTTTTAGCAAAGCACTTAACGGTGAGTGTACTTCTCCTAGGCTTTGGGAGAAAGGTGCCAAGGGAATTGGGTTTACCAGGCTGCTGATAGCTGAACCCAACCTTATGCTCTTCTGCCAGCAGACAAAAGTGCCCTTGCACTGTACCTGATCACAGCCTCTGTGCGAGCCTCTCGGAGCCAGATGTATTGTGTCACAGCAGATGTCAGCAACATATGGAAGAAGGAAGGAGAAAATGATAATCTAAAACCAGGAAGGGTGAATGAACAGATTTGATGCTAAAGCATTGAAACATGTCTGTGGTAGGGCTCTGTCCTGATATACCACCAATAAAAACAGATTGTGCTAAAAAAAGCTCTGGAGTTTTTCAGCAGCAATTAAACCTGGCATTCACTGGATTTGTTCAGAGGATCTCACTTTGCCTCGCATTCTGACGTAGCCCTGCACTGAATTCAATCCTCTCTGGGTGAGACTTGCCTCTCTGGAAATCTGCAGTTTTTCTGCAATACTTCTCAAGTCTGGCTCTGAAGTGCAGGGTGACAATGAAAGCAGCCTGATTTTCTTCTCAGTGAAATATCCTATTTCCCAAGTAATTAAATGTTGTTTATATTTCAAATTATGTGCAAGAGCTGAGATTCTAAGTCTTGATGTTACCTGAATCTTGCACAAGATGCATCCCTGTTTAGTTCATTCTACTATAACTGCCATCTATTTATTTAAATTTCCAATCTGTGCTCTCTTCAGGGGATAATACAGTGCCTGGCAAAGAAACAGCTTCCCAATTTTTCAAATTATATTTTTTAAAATGGAAAAACACACCAATAACTTCCTTGTGCTCATAAAGAAACACTGTATTTAAAAGGGAGGTAAATTCCAGCATATTGTATATAAGTTTCAGATATATATGTCTTCTTTGCTCAAAATACTTTAAAAACCTATATTCAGATACAAAGAGATGTCTTTGTTAAATGATGGAAATATTTAGCTACCCAGAGCAAATAAGATAGATGTAGTATATTAAAGGAGATCATTTACAAGAAGTGATTTCTGAAGATGATACCATTAGGTACAGATATGCTTGAATTAAGAAAACCATAATGTTTGAAATTTTGCTTTGAAACGCAAATGTCATAAGCACATAGATTAAAATGTTTTGTTCCAATGCACCTGACAGAGCAGCATTTCACTTAAAGGGTTCAGCCTATCTCCAGTTGTGTGATGTTTTGGGCACCACAGTATTCAACTGTTTATAAAGCACCCAGGAAAACAGATGTCAGAGCATGCAAATTTGAACCTAAATATCTACTGACACATTTCACTGTGCAGTAATGATGCATCTGATCTAGCACTGAGGAATTAAAATCTCAAAGACACACAAATAGTGCAATAAACCACAAGAAAAGAAGGTCACCTTTTTGTAATATAATAGCAGAAGACACAATATTCTGCTGGTTTTGTCAAAACGAGAATTCTGGGTCTATTCTCAAAGGCTATTTAAGGAGGCAAATAATATTTACACTTCACTGTAAATGACCTTGGATTCCTAGAATTCACATCTATGAATTTATTGAGGTATTTCCTCAAGGAAACACAAATGAGAAGGAGCTTCTCCACGTTACCCATCTAGTTGGAATGCTGGAGCTCATTTCATTCTGAAAATTGAGGCTCAGGCTAATGACATGAAAGGTGCAGAAAAAAATGTCCACACTGCCAACAAGGAGTGAGTTATGAAGGACTTCATATGAAGGACCCTGAAGATCTTAATGAATTAAAAAAAAAAAAGGCGGAAGGAAAAAATAAAAAAGAAGAAGGAAAAAGGGAAACGGAAAGGGATATACACATAAACCAACACTGTCTGCCACACTCTAAAATGGAAAGTGGTGAAAAATTGCACCGGTCCATAGTTTGATGGGTTTTCCTAATTTCTGAATAAATCAAGCATTCAAACCAAGTTCTTTGCAGATATAAAAAGGTTTGTGGTAGTCCACAGGGAGGAGGAAATGGATAGCATGTCATAAAAACTCATGTTTTTGCAAGTATACAGGGCCTCACATGCAGTGGGGTCCCGCTCCCAGTCACTAGGCAGTGCATTCTGAGGAATGGGTTCTTTTTTTCTGAAGCTCCATACCAGTAGAGAACCTGGCTGAAATTTTATAATGAACTTTTGTTTTCAACTGGCACAAAATTTCCTCTATATTCTCTCACCCACAGTTAATGCTGTACCAGATGACTTCAGCAAATGAGAAGAATAGGAATATGCTGACAACACTGGGGCAAGAGTTTCCAGACAAGTCTGGTACACAAAAAAAATTATTTCTTACTCTTATGCTGCAGTTTGCAGAAGGTGAAAACAGATATTCCCACCTCTGTTATAGACTCAATAAATACATAGACCACATTAGGGCAGTGGCTGATGAACCTACTTCATCCCTGGTCACCATCAGATTTCCTTGCTGTCAGGAATTTCCAAGGTTATTTTGAAAACAAAAGTTGCTTGGATTCAGATCAGATTGTCTACATCTGTGATTGCAAAGCAGTATCTTGGGACGAGAGATATTTAGCTATTTTGGCTTGCTTTTCAGCTAGTGCTGCTCTGTGAACTTCTGGAGGCACTGCAGGAGCTGAAACCTGCATGTTGGGCACCTGCAGCTCAGTTTCATGAGCTGGCAACATAGCTCAGGAATCTTTTGAAGAGGGTACCATGGCAAGGTCATGACTTTCCTTAAGAAAACAACTCCAAAGCATCTGCTCAAAAACCAGTCTTTCAAGGAAAATTCTGCCAAGAGGCAGATATATTCTGATCCTTCTTTACTTTAGGACGAATTGTCCAGCCTTTTGCAGCAGTGCAAATCTGGTGATATACAGAGACCTGAGATTTTGACTCCATACACATATATATGTGTACATACATATGTTTATATATGTATGTGTACACACACACACATACATACATATATATATATATGTATGCTAACTTCACTGAAGTTCACATTTAAATTGTGAATGTATGATCATGGTTGGACTCGATCTTAAAGGTCTTTTCCAACCTTAATGATTCTGTCATTCTATGACATGAACTACCCTTTGCTAAAGAATTTTCTCCAGTGTTGCTTTACTTCTTTTTTTAGGACGTCACAAAGATCTCACGTGGTGAATCCATGTTGCCAAAGGGAGGCCATGTTTGACACCACCATCTTATAGACGCTGGCTAAGATGCCTCAGGAAAGCTAGACCAGTATAATGACTGAACCCCACCTCTGCTTTCTGTAGTACCTAGCACAGGAGACGACTCAAGCCCAGTGGGGGAAGAAGGGGCTTTTCTGCATTCTCCATCCCCAACTTTCTGTACAGATCTAGGGCTGGTGCCATAAATCTCACTACAAGGCAACTGTTAATTACCAAAGCTTTTAAAATTGCAATGTTTTCTTTCGCTGGATTTTAATGATTTTTAACCAATGAAAAATAAACTTCATATTTTGTTTTCTTAAATTTTTTTATATTTAATTATGTATCTTTCTGAAAGTTTATTTCCAGAGAATTAGTCATATACATGGTGTTGGTCTATATTGTGCTCAAAATATTTCTATATTAAACTTGTGCATATATGTCAAGCTCTGGTCAAATTTCCCTCAGGAGAACCAAAGATATAAATGCTCAGAATAGATTTTAATTAAGTATGGAAACTTCCCAGAATGAAAAGGAAAACCCTTCTAAATATAGACATCTTAAATATCTTGCAAAAACTCACATTCAGCTGCCCCAGGCAATGAATGACTAGCCATATGGAAGAAATGGTCCAGATTTCTTGCATTTTCTGGCTTAGTTCAGGAAGCCTGTAGGCCTTACTACATAAAGAAAAACTTCTCTACGAAAGATTAACTCCTAAGATATTCAACTGAAAACAGATGGATCTAAAACTGTATTGGAAGTTAGGTAAGAATTAAAAATTCTTATATTAGGGCCTCTTTGCTCCTTTTCTTCTGTTCTATCAATCCATCTGGGTTATTATACCAATCTGCCAGTTACTTAATGAATTATTTAATAGAGGAGTGTATATGGTGAGAATGACAGTCAGCCAAACTAATAATACACCAAGGTAGCAGCGACAACTAACAGCAATCAATGCAGTACTCTAAGAGACAGTAGGGTGCATCTCTGCTCCATGCTCCAAGGAGGAAACACTTTGCACTGTCCTTCAGCTTCCCAAACATGTTTCATAGTTAGAACAGAGACCAGTGTGATGACAGCTAGATAGCCTAAGTCTAATCTAGATAATTCTGAAACAGTGGCAAGAATCACAGCTTCTTATGACCTGGCACACAGTGAAGTAATGTGTTTGGCCATCACGGGGGAAAGAATGCCAAACATAATTGCTAAACACCTAATGAAAACAAATACAATGCTAAGGAGTGTGAAGAGTTGTTTACTTGTTTTTTGTTGGTTTTTTTTTAATTTCCAAGAATAACTTGATTTCTTTGCTCTTACTTTCTATGTTCACTATTAAAGATGAATCCTCAAAGTGCAGCCTTGAAAAATACTCAGTAAGTGTACCTAGAAAAAAACAAATAAGAAAGCAAACACATACCAAAACACAATGCTATCTTGCACAAGTTATTCTAACCCTAAAGAGGGAATGAAGGAATGGATGGTGTGTGTCAGAGATAAGCTGTACCACTGCATTTGAGGGGCACTTTAAAATGCAGCCTTTGATGGCAATTTAAATGCCAGGGACAGTCACATGCATGTGATGTAGTAACCTATATGTCAAGGACTAAAGATATTTAAAGAATCAGGCCTCTAATAGGAAGAAGGATGCTTGCAACACGTTGTCTTATTATGAGAGCGTTTCCAAGGTAGTATTTTGAAGGCTGTGTTTTAGCTGTTAAAGGAAAGGTAGACAGACAGATGCCATACATTTCTATCAGGTGGTTAAGTATCATTACCATTGGCATAGAAATGTCAGAGAAAGACATTTCAATGGGGGAAAGCTAACAGGGCAAGTGATGAAATACGTTGGAGAGAAACCAGCTCCTCTGCTCCGACTTCCGGATGGCTCCTGCATTTAAGGAACAATAAAATGAGAAGTAGCAAATGCTGCTTACCTTTCAATTTTTCAGCCAGCAAAGCAGCTTCGTGTTCAGAATAATGCATTATTGCTGGAGGTGAAGGAGGGCGCAGTCTGTCTTCTTCCATTTTGCGTCTGTGGCGTTCTTCTCTGGCCAGCATTCTTTGTTTGCATTCCCATTCATAAAAGTCATCTCTTGCCTGAGCAAAATCAACATGAAGGCGACCAGAATCCTTTTTGTCTGTGCTAGATCCTAATCTCATGCGGTAACCTGAAATCAACAAGTGGAACTAACTGTTGCAGAATTTATTTGCTTAAATTTTTCTTACTTCCCCCCCACCTTCAAGTGTAGCAAAGTAAAAATGTACATTAGCAGATTCCCACATATCTATGCAGGTTCTATCAATAATCATATTTTCAGAAGAAGATAAACATTCATCCACTCATTTTTCTTCACAGTTTTCTGCACTATCTATCAACATAGTAGATGAACTGAAAAGTTGACCCAAAGGTACAGAATCCACATTCCTGTTTAGAAGTGCCCCAAAATATGTAATATTTCAACGTGATGTCCTCAACTTTAAAAAGCACAAAGGCGAAGTAAACAAAAAACAACTACTGAAAAAGCATCTGTTTCAGTCTGAATGCAGTCCTTTTCTCCTGATCCTGCTGGGATCATGTTCGGTTCAGTGTTTTTCTCCAGCCTGCCAAAGGAATTAGAAGTATGGGGAAAGGCTGAATTTTATAAAAGCCATGACTACAGGTAAATGTGAAAATTGTGCTACATAAATTACTGTGCCACAAAGAGGGTGGTTTCTTAACTCTATTGATGTTAGATCTCAAATTTTGAGCCTTTACAGTTGCAAACACGATTTTCCAATTCCCCAGTGAAAATAATCTAGTAGCAAATATAAACCACCTACAAATTAATTGAGTTTATCATTCCTTAAAGTAATTTTTAAGTATGGACAGATTGATTAGACATTTGCAAGACCCTTTTCAGAAAAAATAATGAAACCTATTGTGCTTCACCTTTAGGGATATTCTGCATATTCATAACTTGGTCAATGCATCCTTTGCTAAAGTTAGCAGACTGCAAAGGTTTAAATCAGGGACTATGTAGCAGTACAATAGGGCCCTGCTCTGAACTAAAATCCTTGACTACTGTCAGAGGACAAACAAATCATGGCAAAGCTATAAAGGAGCTTTTCATGACCATACTTGGTCAACAATTTTTTCCCAAGTTTTATTTCCAAGCCTGAAAAATACGCACAGAGCAGTTTGTCTAACTTTTAAAATGCCAATTCAGAGAAAATGTGAGAAAATACTATGTAGAAAGCTTCAAACAGAGCCTTCAGATATGGGTAGAATTAATCAGTCTACACAGGATAGCTCGAATTTCTCCTGCAGTGGACTCAGAAGGAGAACAGCCCAGAAGAGACTTCTCAAATGGTGGGATGCTGCTGAGATGAACTCTGTGCTAAGCTGGCACATATAAGGCTCCTCAGAAACACAAACTTCTACAACCACTGCATAGTAACTCCAGCGAGAGGTAACTACTGTTTAAAATGTCAGGAAAAATGGTGTTTGCTGCTTTTAAACAGCAATCCAAGAGAACCTATCTTTCAGTCTTGTGGTTTGCCTGTGGTTTAAAGAGCTTTAGCACCTCACCACCACAGTTAAAACCCAGTTCTGAACTCCCTCCAGGAACAGCGAAGCTAAGAATTGTGTAGTAGATTAGGCACATCTTTGCAAAAATGCAAAGCTAGGCATTTCTCTATTTTACTGCTGGAAAAACATCCTGCTGTATGAATACAGGGGACTGTCTGTACTACAGCACACGTGAGACAATAGCTTCAAAGTCCCAAGGTGTTGAAGGGAAGAGTTACAGATACAACATATTCAGTGCAACAAAATAGAAGAGTGTGGGTGACCTTTCAGAGCCGGGCCCTGAACTAATGAGGGTGTAATTATGTGGGTTTATCCACAGAAGTGTAGGCACAAAGGAGTCGGCCAAAAGGGGTCAGTGGTGCAGCTAACCTGATCACTGCTCCCTGCCAGTTTGATGTGCCAGCTGCATTCCTCAAACAGTGATTTCTCTGTGCCAAAATAGCATTATCAGCAATGTAGAGGACACTGCCAAGGTGCCAGGTCTCGTGAACCTAAAATTAGATCTCCCAGCTGGGCTGTACTTTCCAGGAAGACACAATCTCTCTTCCTCTCCCAAACCCCGTCTTTTGCCTCCACTGGCAGGATCACACCAGGTATGGGCAGAGACAGAAACACAGCGCAGCAGAATGCAAAACTCTTGTGGAGTTCAAAGCCCCTCACATAACCTGAATAAAGAACTAATGAGAAGACCTGTGCATCTATAGATTGTGTGTGAACCAGTAAAGCTGACTTCTATTAAAGCGACCCTCATTTTTGAAGTAAATGGGGACATTGGGAAAAAAAAATGAAGAGTGTACACTGCAGTTCAAAACCCAGTACCCTGTGTAGCATTGGACAAATGGTTCCCTTTAAGTAACCAGTTTAAGCGCCTTCAAATTAACAGATTTTTTTTTTTTTTTGAAATTGACCACAAAACACACCAAAAAAATCTGACTCCTTGTTTAATTTTAAAGACTGAAGGTGGTCAGCCAGTCAAGTTGTTTCCACCAGCACAGAAACTTAGAATAATCTGGGTCAGAAGGGGCCTTGCATGTTAACTAGTCCAATCCCTCTCTCAGAGCAGGGCTAGCTTCAAAGTCAGATCAGATTGCTCAGGACTTGGCATACTTCCCTCAAAAAAACAAAAAATGCCTGTGGGATGGCCTCTTGCACAGTCATAAATTAGGCTTTGCAGACACTGCAGGACCAATGGCCTGGCCAGCAAAGAACAGAATCCCTGATGGGCTGATAACCATCAAGACACTGCGTAGCAAGGGCCACAACTGGCAGGTCCTAGTTTGTGTATGATCCTCAGGAGCTCATCTGCACTGGAAACTTTGAGCCACAATTCAGCTGGGAGGCTCATTCTTTTCCAATATCACGTCTCCTTATTGATTTTTAAGGGTGTTTGAATGTATGAGAGGACCACCTGTCACTGCCTCCCCTTCATGCATGGGCAATGAATTTTTTTACCCATCTCTTTGCTCAGGACTGCAGCTAGCATTAACTTTGTACCTGGCTTGTCATTTTTAATTTCAGTTTTGCACACAGTGGCAGAGGAAAAGACATTGGGAGCTTGCCAAGATCCTCACTTTAAAAGAGCAGAAACAGGAAAAATTAATGAATTACTAAATAAAAATCAAACAGTGCTTTCATATCACAGGTCTAGTGAGAACTCCATGGCTTGACTTACCTTCGAGTATTTTGGGGACCAGCCAGTATCTGCTCTCTAACTGGGGATCTAGATCAGAGTGTTAATGATGATCAGAGAGAACTTAAAATAAATCACGTACATGGTACTATAAAGAAACTCAAAGGGGAAAATATCAGCATAGGAAAAATGCATAGATGAGCTTTTGGGGTATAAACAGATCTGTCTCAAGCGACCTGCTTGTCCCATATTTTCAAGTCCAGGGCCATCAATATTTGCAGGTGTTACTGAATTGTCAGCCACAAGAGTAAAGTACATACAGTTTTGGAAAAGTGCTTTCTCATGCGCTCGTAAGACAATTTTAGAAAGTCTTTTCCTCAGGAGATCAAAATACAACTTTCAGGGCTAAATGAAACCTAGCCTTCCTAAAGTCAACATTTTTATCACAGTCTTCTACCCATCTCCCAGTCTCTCTTTTCATACATGTTTACTTGGGAGTACAAAGGGAAAAAAAAATCAGTGATTAAACTATTTGAAGGATTTTATAATCACTTGCACTATTCTGGTGATAAGTATAGGATAAATGCCAAGCTTGATGAGATTTGATGGGATAGACAGATAAAACTGATTAGGTAGGCAAAATTATCATTACATCACAGATATCAAAGGCACGACTTTCTCCTAATATAACACACATACTATATTAACCACAAATTCAATTTGTACATCCCCTTTGTATCTTACAGGGAAAATAAAATGCCTTAATGATATGCTTTATTCTCACCATTTAAGAGTACATTATGTTTGAGAATGGAGACTGGTTAAAACCCCCCAATATTTCAGTACAAATAAAACACACCCCTGCCTAGTAACCAGACCTCCCTGCTCGGTGGTGGTGGGGAACAGTCAGTGCTCTCTGTTTCATCTGCTGAGTTCAGTGATCTTGGTAAAATGAAGTGAAACCTGGCCACAGAGTACATCTGCATTTCTTCCTCCTCCCTTCCAGTTCCACTGGTTCTTTACCTGATCTGGTCAGAGATACCACTTTGGAAGAATTAAAAGGTGTGGAGGAAAAGACAAATGGGGATGGAGGCTGCAGAACAGACGTAAGAGGAAGCGCAGACAGCAGTGCGACTGTGACGAAAGGAAATAGAAGAAGGAAGGATGGATCAGGAACTTGGTAATAAACTTGCACAAAATTCAGAACGAGGATGAAAGAGGAAGGGAATCTTGCACTTCCATTTCTACTCGTTTCCCTTATTCTGAATGAGCACTCTAGTGCGTTATGAATGAGGACATGCAGCAGCACATAGAATTTCCTACCTCTAAAAATAAAATCTGATCTTTTGAGATTTAAGGCAAATGAAATTAAAATAAAACTTGACTTGGAGTGAAGCAAAGGGTGAAGCCAACTGTGGAGAAGCAGAAAACTGAGATAGAGGGACACTGACTCTGGCCCAGGGTGGCAGCCTGTACATTTCTGAGCTTTTCTTTGCTCTCTTTCTTGCCACTGTTTTGTTTATCATTACACAGTAATACCAGCTCCTACTGAGTCTGGTGTGCCCCTCTTCTCTTCTGTTACTTGAGGAGGTGGGCCCCCCCTGGACAGAAGCTGGTAAATGTGCTACTGCTAGTGATGCCTGTAATCTGTCACAATGAACTACAACATTTTGGCAGCAACGTGAATGAACAAGTTAACAAGAAGGCTGGAAACCAGGAAGAGAGGACAAGGAGGGACGAAGAAGTGACATGAAAACAAAAAACGGTAAGAAGGAAAAACGGGAGTGGAATGGAGATCTTCAAGAAACCTGAAACTACAGCAATATTTCAAAAAAATCTTTATATAGACCCTGTAAAACTCATGACTTTCAGTAGCTCTTCAAATAAATATTTAAAGCAAGCAGCCAAGTTAGGAAAAAAAACCCCAACCCAGAAACCCTAACAAAAAACCTTTGTGAAGCAAAGGAGTTAGGTTTTTCCTGACAACATATTTCAAAAGTTTACATGGCTTATTTTCTTTCTTTCATTCATTTTAAGATTTAGTTGATGGTGATTTGAGAGACAACTTGCTTCTAGCTGTGTGAGCTTCCTATGGACAGCTACAGCATGTTGAGATTATGTCCTTACTGCTGAACAGAAGATGGTCAGGGTGGGGGCTCAAACAAAGTATCCCAGATCGTTAACTGCTTCCCAGGCTCAAATATGGATAGTTCCAGAGGGTCCTTTGGAGATCACCTTACACATGATGGGTGGATGTAAGCCAGTCTGTGTCAGCTTGTCTTGGCCAAGGAGCAGTCCCTGAACCTTGTTTATTTAAGAATACTTTGCATGTGGGTTGAAAGCGTTATGCTACACTTGTGGGGCAAAACAATGCTTTTGTGTCTCTCCAGTATCCAGAAAGATAGATGAACCAGCCTGTGAGGTGAAGACAAATATATGCAGGGCATGGTATCCAACTCAGAAAGGTGAAAAAGGACTCAGTTAGGAAACCAGTACTGTAACCTTAAGAAGGCAGTCACAGCCACGGAAACCTGATATATGAAAGCAGAGTTATTTCTCATCTTTTTTCTTCCCTTTTTTTTTTTTCCTGTGAGTTACAGGTTTGTTCTCTTGTTTTTGTTTTTGGGGTTGTTTGTTTGTTTGTTTTGTGTGGTTTGGGGTTTTTTGTTGTTGATTTTTTTTTGTCTGTTCCTTTACTGGAAAATGAAGAGATTCTGAAATTTTACACGAGTTTCTGTAGCACTCGTTGTCCTGGGAGGCAACAGACGTAGCCTACAGATGGGGCTCAGAATCTAACCCATGCAGTAGCTGAATACATGCATGCATAAAGACAGACTTTTTTCAGACTGCACTGCAAATCTATAAAAGCATGGCAATGAAATTGCCAGCCTATCAGAGAAATTGGCACTGGAAAACAGCACAGTTCCTGGCCTGGCGCCCTCCTCTTTCCACAACCTGTGAGCAGAACTATATAAACCTGTGTAAATCGAAAATAAGACTGTTCTGTAGTGAATTTCAGGATCTGCTGCATTGTTGTAGGATGGCAGGAAATTGCTCCTGGGTAAGTAACGTACAAAACCGTGCATGAGTCTTGGCAGATACAGAGAAATAACAGAATTGCCCCTTGCCACTCCACGCTACAGCCACTGAGTTCAAGAAAGACTTGCTGAGATTAAAGCTAAGAAAATAAGCAAGCATTAGCATCACAAAATACAAATGAGAAGCAAGGAAAATCCATTAAAGAATGTGAAGTACCAGAAAGGTAAATGGCTTTATCAACCATGAACTCCTCTGCAAAACGAATGTGACAAAAATTCTTCTTGCTTTTCCGAATTGCTGTTATATCTCCGCACTGCTCAAAGACTTCCTGAATAATTTCCTCCGTTGCGTTTTCTGGTAATCCTCCAACAAACACTGTTTTACACCCAGGAGGTCTCTCTCTTGTTGAAGGTGGTGGAAGATCTAAGTCAAAACAGAAATCACGTTGGAATACAAAATTTGTCTTTTGATCCACTGGCTCTATTCATCCCCTTAATCAGTTCTGGGCAGCAACAGTTATTTGACATAGTATAGAGGCAGGAGAGAGGGACAAGCAAAATAATTGAATATTGCAGAGATTGTCCAAAATTTATTACTTGAATCTACTTTCTCAAGCTTTAGGTGGCATTTCACAAATTAATTCCTGCCACTGTAGGTTGTTCTCCTGGACAGACAGTAAGGTCTAAAAGGATCTTTCTTTTCTCTGAATAGCCACACAAAACCCAGAAAAATATTCTGTTTCAAAGCAAGGGAGCTTCTGCAACTGATTTGACGCCGATCACAGATCTCAAGCCCTAGTGCAGTGCATTCAAGGCCTGAACTTCACCATCTCTCGCTCATTCCTGTCACTCACCATGCTCACCAAGTGTGTGGGCTCTCTGCAAGCAAGCCCGTGTGCACTTGGGCTGGACACCTTTCCCTGGTCTTAGCATAATTTCATTTCTGTCTCAGAGTACAGGAGCACAGCAAACAGAAAAACAAAGTGGGAAGCACAACGAAGTGACAGCATGATGAAAACGCTCTGCTGGTTATCTGTTTTGTCTTGTTGCGAGATAATGGAGCAGACGCCAGCACACGGGAAGGATAACCTCACTGTTTACAAGTGCTCATGAGCTGGAGTAGCTAGAAATGCTGTTTTCATGTATATATATAGAGAAAACATATACACACTTAAATTGGAAAACTATTACATTTTTGAAGGCTGTATGAAAAATAAAAACAGTCATAACACTTCACCTTGTTTATATGTAGATTACTACAGCATTCCTCTAAAAGTAATTCTCGAAGAAGAAATCTGACTAATATGACTTAGCTTTTTGGCCCTGTAACACAGTAAATGGGGTTACAACCTTAAAATGTACATATTTAAATAGTGATCTAGGTACACGCAAAGACTATTTGCTTAATGTTCTCATTTGACTTCACAGTTGTAGTGAAAGTCACTGGTTTGATAGCTCTTAAACTAAACTCATGGGGCCAACACACACAAAATCAGGGTTTGTGCCTGAGCTCGTGTCTCAGTGGGAAGAGTTTTCCATTTGCACAAAGTCACAGAAAGGAGAGAAAGAAGCCTAGTCCCTGCTTTCAAAAAGAAGGAACTCATCTGACATGTTGACTCCCCTGAAAAATGGCAAGAGAGAAGCCATAGTCCCCTTTTCCCTTCATCTCCCCCAAAGAGCTAGTCAGCGTTCGGGTGCAAAGTACTGTGTTCAGGGACATGAGCCCAAATTGGTTCCATCTAACTGTGGGCACCTGAAAGGGAGCATGGATAAGAACAGCACCATATAAGCATTATGTTTTGTGACATTCTGATCTACAGGAAAGACTGATTTCTACTATTAGCAGTGGAGATATTCAGACTCTGTTAGTTTTATTTAAGTATTCTCCTTTTTTTGTTCAAGATGCATAGGGTTTTTTACATGACCTTACAGAGATGAATAAGGATGTTCTGATACCATACCATGCTTTACACACAGAATATACCTTAGAAAGAAACACCATACTTGCCTGTAATTTATTTAAAAACCATAATTGTTATTAGATAAAAAATTTCCATGCAATGTATTTAGGAAACTAACATTCTTTCATTAGATCTACTTACTTGGGTTTGGAGGGAAGAGAGTGCAGCTTTTGCAGTGAATTATTTCTTTGACTACAGGCACGTCTGTTGGTGGTGGTGGTGGCACTAACCCCATGCCTGGTATCATTGGGTTAATTGGAGTGATTCCAGTCATCATGCTAAGGCTTGGATCAAAGCCTGGTACACAGATTGAATCTGTAAATATATAACATAAAATCCTGGCTTATAAATCTTGAAACTACTTGTTACAAATTTCTTGCACAGACAGTTTCACTTTATGTTGGGATTTTTGTTTCTCCAAGCATCACTGTTAGAATTAGGAGAAGGGAAAAGGGTAAATGGAAAAAAAAGTCACTGGAAGGAAAAATAGAAAAGGCTGAGCAATAGAGAGGACAGAGGGAAATGGAGAAGGAAAGCGACAGGGAGGGAGAGAGAGAGAGAGAGAGAGGGGGAGAGGAAGCGGGGGAAGGAGGTGCATTTTCAGCCAAAAAAAGCTATATATAAAGGAGGGAATGTTACATAATCTAAAATATTAACATGACCGAGTAAACCACAGCACATTAAAGTGTAAAATCATGCACTATGAATATCTGTTATTTTCTGGAATGTATTTTCTTTTTCATAATGCTAGTGTGGTGTTTACATTGCCTTATGACCAAAGCATACAAAGAATATAATTTAATATTGATATGTCTTCTCCATCTAATTGTCAGACTACTTTGTCACAACATAGCCTTCTCACATAAGTGACCTTTATTTGCAAACAGTACAGAGAAAGATCCGTTTCTGGCTCTGTTATAAAAGTCTAGTTATCCAAGATTTCTTACCATTTTACCCGGGAATATAAATTTTCAGCTGCATAGAATGGGATGTTTTTGAACCTTGGAATTAATTCCTTCTTGCCCTGTTATTTAATCGGATTAGTAGATTCTCTTCAACACATGTATTATTAACATATACCACTACAGCCTCATAAAGTAAAATGAATATTTGGCAAATGTTACTCTTTCTCCTTCCTGATCTCTTTGCCAAGACTTCCATACGTACTACTTAAAGCTGAAAGATTTACCGGGGAGCACCAGTGCTGTAACACCAAGAATTGTAATAAGCAGATGTTTCAGAGGAACTGAGAGCCAACTTCTGAAATTTGATTTCGTTAAAAACAAGGCTTTGGGTTTCTTGAGGCATAATGAATAAAATATTTTGAGAGACCGATCTCTTTGTTGGCATAACACTGCTGCTATTTGGCATCATGAATTATTTAAAAGAAGAGAGTTACTTTGGTGTTCTACAGATTTTCTGCTGAGGTTTCTGGCTAGCAAGTGGAAAGTACTTAATGATACATGTAAACGTGGGGTTTGGTAGATCAGGAGTTTGTTTATTTTGAAGAAGCAAAGAGGGAAACAATCCCTTCTCAAGCAATTTATATATACATCCATATGAAATTTGAGCTAATTTGTTACAAGGCATGATTAATGGAATGTGACCAGAGGGAGACCAGTTTCTTCATCCTAAATCTGCTACTGAGCAGCTATATGGCCCTGGGTCAGCCCTCAGACCTTTCGTATCTTCATTTCTGCATCTGCAAAACAGGTAACAGCAATACAGACTTACTGGTGAATATTAGCTCACATTTTTAGAGCACTTTGCAGGTGTAAAGTACTGTGTGGGGGCTGAAAATTAGCATTATTATTCCTGAGAAACATTTATAATCATCTTCTCTAGGAAGGACAACTGAGGATTGAGAACTTAAACTCTAAAAGAGCTCATATCTCTCTCAACTGCATGCTCCCTGCTCTTTACTCGCTGACTGTGAGTCTTCACCACCTTCAGGCAGTCCTATACAACAACCGTAGCAAGTGCACAGCAAGCAAGGATTTGTTTTAGGCTTACTGAAGACTAGTATTAATGAAAAGTTATGATATTATATTGCTATTTTCTAATAAGTGGTCTTATGAAAAGTTATTTCTTCTGGGTGTGATGTCTTTTTTTTTTTCTTTTCCAGTATCGATGTATACGCACTGCTTCTCAGATTAAGCTTTGAAACTTGGAGCCTGTCATTTATTCCACGGGATGCAGTGGTGGCGATACTAAAGATTCATGGTGAATGCTGGGAGCTAAAGTCCGAGGTGAAAGAGCCAACATGCAATTCAAAGAAGTCCTTAGGCTATGCTAATAATCTCATTTTTAAAAGTTAGACTTCTGACTGTCACAGAAGACCATCATGTGCAGCAGCCTCTGGCTGTGGGAGGAATTCCATCATTGCTACTTTCTGCTAAAGTGTCCTGCAGAGCTCGGTGGCACAAAAAGCAGAGCACTACACAAGCACTCACCACACTGTGTCCCCTCCTAGGATTAGGAGATGCCAAGGGAGGCATTTCATCTATTCCTCTGGACATGTTAGAGTCAGCTACAGTCCTAACCAGATATGACATTTCATATTGAATTCAATATCCATAGGAGACCTGCAGCATTCTGAAGCAGGTATACAAAACGATGGACAGAGGGCCAAGTTCTCTCTATCCTGTACGTACCTTTCAGGCCCCATGTCACAGCCAAGGAAAAATATCACCATCTGCCAACTGCTACCACAAGTTTTATTTAACCATCACTGTTCTCTCCTTATGACAACCACCAGACACATTTCAGCTTCGCTATAGGACTAGCAAACTGAAATAATAGCAAACTCTGCCCAAATCACAGACACATGCTCTCACCCAAAGCAAAGATGGCAGGTTTCAATAAGGTAGAGTTTTCTGAATATTCTTTTGGCAGTGATGCAGATATAGAGAAAAACAAATCTAAGGGAGATAGCAACAAGGAAACTCTGGCCATGGGAAGGAAGAGCTTTTAGGTTGCATACTAATCAAAGCAAGTAGAAAATTACTTGCTACTAGTTCCTGGCACCTTCAAGGAAATATGACTTTGTAAGTTACTTTGCCAGTGTTAAGTAAGTACACGGCTTTGTCATCAGTTTCTTTTACGACTGGAATCAATCAACAAGAGCTTGAGCAGAGTGCTGGGGTCCAACACTCACGAAATGCCTTTCAAGGTGTGCTGGGACTACATGCCTTCAGAAGGTGACTGTGCTGAAGTATACTGAAGAGTACTCAGTCAGTAATTCTTGAAATCTAATTCCACATCTTGCAGGCATTAATCCAAACCCTGCTAAGGTCAATAGCAAGACTACTGAATGCATGAACAGCTTTTAACCCTGACCAGGTTTACTTTTTCTGTCCTCTTGAATAAGTTGCTTCAGTTTCCCAATATGTTAAATTGAGAATTAAATACTTTCATACATAGCATGAGCACTGAGAGGATGCACAGGTGTCGAGCATCCTGGAAATGAAAATCATCCCCTGAATACTATAAACTATTACCATGCATTGCAGTGATGGAAACTTCAGCTGGATTTCTGAACAGTGAAGATCCTGTTCAGACCCCTGAAGAAATGGGTGGTGTTTCCACCTACAGAGAAGCTGATGCATGCCACCCACCTGCATTTTTCTGACAACCCAAGAAAACAGACTATAGATGGGTTGTCCAAATACTGGTCTGGACTCTGAGGTGCAGAGAAAAAGGAACTGATAAAGTCACTGGAAAGGAAAGGCAATAAATTTGCCACATCTGTGATAGGATCTAGAAGAATCTCAAGTTTAACTATATTAATGCTATCAAATGGTGCAATAATAGAAGTTGGATATATAGCTCTTGTCTAGAAACAAGGGATGATCATCCATCAGCCACACCACT
Source organism: Cephalopterus ornatus (assembly GCA_013396775.1). Lineage (NCBI taxonomy): Eukaryota > Metazoa > Chordata > Aves > Passeriformes > Cotingidae > Cephalopterus > Cephalopterus ornatus. The sequence goes on from VZRE01001327.1 coordinate 423,434, forward strand.
GCAAACTGCTTCACGTCCTGGCATAACGCCTATTTGGAGAAGGGCCAGGACACCAAAGTTACCACTGGAGGCAACTCCTGTTGAACTTACTGGGAAGACTATTGGTCTTCAGACTGGAAGAAACTGATAGAGTTATGCAGGATTCAATAAAATGAGATTCAACTCTGCCCATGTATGGTGTTAATTTTAACAGATCCCTTTAGAGACATTAAGATTTTGTAGACATGAATATGTTACACTATGCATAGAGCTATATTACGTTTATATACTACACATCTGAAGAGTTAAAAAAGTATTATTTTATGCTTCCAACAATCACAGCATTATTTTTAAAGGGATCTATACATATATTTATGCAGCTAGGTAATGGTTTGTGATCTCTTGGAATTATAAAAAATAACTTGGCAAAAGAGAGAAAATTTTCATTTGAAATTGTTAATAAATAATTAGTAAATGAGATCATTAAAATGGAAAGTAATCAGAGATCTTAAAGGACTTCAAGAGTGGAAAAGCACATGTTGTTCAAGTAAGAGTCCCTGTGGATACTGTACAAAAGGCTTGAATATTCATATTTGCATAAGAAAGTAAAAGTATTGAACATCAATATTTTCAAGTCCATGTCTGCCTAAATTTGGCAAAACAAGTTAAATCCTATTTTATCTGATAAGAAATTGGCATGGTGGAGACTAGTGAAAACCTCTGGAAAGCAAATATTCAGAATTGTCACTCAGAGGCAACAAGAAGAATTTTCTTGAAAACCTGGAGTAGTTTTTAAAGCACCTTTTTCTTTCAAGTGGAATACAGAAGAACAAAGTATTTCACATGAAATCTTTGACTCTGGAAAACACAGAAGAACAATTAAAACCCTTAGAGGATAACTATATTCTAACACAGTATGTAGTGTAAAATATTTGCTTTTATTAGGGTCCATATTGGGAGGGCAGAATAACTTTGTCATCTATGAAAACAGCCACACAACTTGGAGAAGCATCCTCCTTTCCTTCTTTGGCAATGGTTGCTGTCTGAATCACCTATTGTTTTTGCCACATTACCGCTCTGCCCAAGTAACATGGATGCAAACTCCTGCCCACTGTGCTTTTGGCTATTGCACCCTATTGCCAATACGAAGTTACCACCACGTTTCCACCAGCCCTTACCACAAGTTATTTATCTGCTCAAAATAACTTTCTAAGGGTATAATCCCCTCTATGAGTCACAGTATTAGCCCTTGGATGTGTCATTTGTTTTGCCTGCAACTGCTAATTGTTTCTGTGATGTTTTACAACAGCTGCCAAGTTGTATTTCTGTTGGATGCATAAGAACGCCCATGTGTGAAAACAAGGATTTGTTTGTGTGCCCCCTACTTGCACACATGGAAGGTTTCCGACATGGACATCATCAGCCATGTGGCTCAAACCTGCTGGTCGAACACACAGAGAGATGGTGAGCGCTGAAAACAATGATTTGAGCACAAAACAGCCCACAAAAATAATAAACATTCAAAAGGTCCCCATGGCCTGGGAGTGATAATTTTGCACCTACAAAAATAGTCTGTTTTCTGCTAGAGAATGGAGTTGCCTGCCAACATGCACTGAAAGGATTAGGACAGTCCAGGCAGCAGCTGGTAATAAATGTAGCAAGATACTCATTAAACTTTGTTTTCTGTGGAGGAAAAAAAAGCTTCTGGAGACCAGAGATTTGATTGTGTACTTCAGAAAGACCATTGCAGAGTATTTTGAGACTGAACATAGAGTTAATTTCTAAAAGTTGAAATTAAAATTTTCCTGAAAAGGGCAAATCTAATACAGAGTCTGCCTCCCTTATAGCAAATACATATATATACATACATATATGTATATATATATTAACTGTCAGCAGCAAAGAAAGAGTTGCTTTTTTTTTTTCTTTGAAATTAAGAAAGTACATTATTAGAGTAAGGAAAAGCTATTCTAAAAACTTTTTGTATTTCTATCTAAAATTCTCCCTCAAAATTATGCAGTCTGCCAGTGTCTTTATCCCCATGTCAATCTCATTTTTTCCCTATCAACAATTAAAAATGAATATTCATCTGCAAGCTAGAGATCAAGGATAGATCACCGCTTTCTCTGGTCATTGAAATCCTACCATCTTTTGGCTTTCGGGACGCTTTTGGTGAAGTGACCGTTTGGTCAGTATTATAGGACTTCTCTCATCAGCATCTTAGAGTACATTTCCTTGATCAGTTTAGACATCATTAAACTTCTAGACTTCCCTGTCTCTAAAATAGATGCCAGATTGTCTGGTAAACTTCCAGACACATTCCAATAAACAAAGCTGGGATAAAAGGTCTGACAGCTCCTCCATTAGACCAGCAAAACACTATCATCCTGCCTCAGAGCAAGGACCCTCTGACTGTGGCCAGTAGCAGATGCCCAGGGCACCATAAGAAATAGGCAGATAAAGAGAATTATATCCTTAGCTATATACATTGAGTGTTAACATATTCCCAATGATAGAGATCATAATTGAACAATCCTTTCTAGCAGGCATCTATTCCACGTGACTTGATTTATACCTTTTCACTAAATCCTACTGTGTACCTACTTATATTTAGAATCCATTGGAACCTGTTTATATCTCTAGCTTTCACAGGTACTAGTGAGGAGCAACTGAGCTAGGCATCATACTTCCTTTTCTTTGCTAAAATAAGGTATTTGGCAATTCCAGTACACTTTTCTAGTTCTTTCTGAGAAATCGTGTATTCTTGATTCACCTTGTCCACAAGATTCCAGATTTTACTTCTGCTTTTATATTTTGCCATCTGTTTGGCAAAGTGATCTTTGTCTCTGCAGAACTGCTACAAAGGAATATGAATATGGAACCTCTGACTGTGGCCCCAATTAAAAACATGAGAAGGTAACTGCAAGGGCAGAGATGTCTCTGTAGGTGCTCATCTAGTCCTGAATTTGTGAAGAACTAAGTATCGAAGACATGAACAGATGCCCTTACACAGGCATTGCATGAACACAATCGATGAAGCATCATGTGGGCATAGGAATCCTGCAGGTGCAGGAGTAAAGCATGTAGGATCAATGTGCATGTGTGTGCGTGTGTGTGTGTATATGGGCACGTGTGCATATGCATATTTGGAGGAGTGGAAAGGAGTGAACAGAGAAGGGGCAGGAAATAACCTCCTTGACCTCCAGCTTTCTCAGTTGGCTAGGGGATCCATCTTAACACCACTCAGCAAGAGCTATATTCTGTGAAACAGAGCCTGGTCTGTAGCAAACACAAGTCTCTAAGGGAGTTTTGACAAAAACAGGAGGTGAGGGGGAATCCAGATGAATGTTTCTCATTAATAATCAATGAAGTAATAATTTATGTGAACTCTACAGTGTCTGCCAGACCCACTTCATAAACAAAGCCCTTGTAGCATCATCGAAACACTTGCCACTTCAAAATTACTTCCATGAGACATAGATCACTGACAAAGCTTTAGGGATGTATTATTGTACTTGTTTTTTAAAGAAAGCACTGTCTCTGCACAGAGGAATAGCTTACAGCAGAGAATCCCAAAACTTTAGATGCTGTTCTTCAGAGCTGGTTATGCTGTGGCTGAAAACACAAAAAGCAAATCTGGCCTCCTCTTGATCCCTTCCCACAAAATCACACGACAAACACTATATTTAGAGCAATATATATGACAAAGACTAAATTAAAGAAAACCACCTTCTCTTTTTACAAGCAAATAATGGGGTGAATCACTCCTGGTTCATCCTTTATTGCTGCAGTGCTTGGCACAACAGGACCTCAATCTTGTTTAGAGCTTTTAATGCAATGCAAATAATAGGAGAGAATAACAAATAATAATACAACAAGAAAGTGTTACCACAGAGGATGCCACTCTCCTTCAAAGATGCAATTCAACATTGCTGTGTAAAGAAATCTACAAACTTAATATTATTTCTATTACTGTTTCTGCTTATGGATGGTCATCAGTGCCATTTTTTCCTCAAAGGGGAGTCAGGCACTACCTGCCTATGGTGATTCTATTTTGTTTCCCCTTAGAACAGCTCTGCAAAAAAGTACGCGACAGACAAGCCTGAGGACGAGCTGGAAAACCCAAGACTTAAGGCTGAGGGAGTCTGATGATGGTTTGTCAGCTTTTGATGGCTGACAGCTGCATGTGTAAAAAGCTAAGCCAGAAAAAAGTGACTAATCTTAGTCTCCATCCACAATCAGCTGCTCTTCCATGTGTGAAACTCTGTTGCCATTGCAGCAGAAACTTGTGGACGTGAAAACTGAAGGGGCAAAAAGCAGAAAAATATCAAAGAAGGAAAAATGTAAAGAGAAAAACAAAATAAAGAGGTGAAGGAGAGGGAAAGATGAACAGACAGTAATATTGTCTGGACCCTCTGTGTTCATGCTTTATCCACAGGCTATTTTGACCTATGCCAGGATTTTGAAGGATTCATGAGTTTATAGCACCTCACAACATCCAGAGTGTTGACCTTCCTAAAGCCCCTTCTGCTTAAGAACCATTTCACACACTAGGAACAATGCACTTCTTCCATCTTCTCATCAATAAATCACTTCCTTGCATGCGGCAGTCACCAGCTCATTGCGAAGAAAATAACAAAAATGCAAATTCTGCACAGTGCCACCTGGTCCCCAGCTAATGGCTCCTGGGTTAGTTTGTAAAAATATGGGACCGGCCAATATGCAATCTAATACATTGCCTATACTCTGTAAAATGTGCACTGCTGTTATTTCCTGACTTTAAAAAGTCTCTGTGCACTCACTCTGTGCTGCTTGGGACAACCCTCTCCAGTTTTCAGATTCTTCCTTTCATTTCTCCAGTTCTGGGCTCATCACAGTGGGCTATTTAACAAGGTTAGCCTTTGCCAAACTAAGTGGCCTTTCTAAGCTCCCTCCATTGGAAGCTGTTCAATCTGTTTGTCAAATGAACCTCTTCCTAAAATGAAACTTTGCCATGTTTCTTGAAAATGAGATCACCTTTCACTTCAAAGCTGTAGAAAATGAGAAAATAAATAAAATATGATTATACAGCCTATGAACTGTTAATGGATTTTTCTTTGCTTGCTATCTAGGAAAGTGCTGTATTCCAGAAATTTGAGAGGCATTTGTATGGGCACAAAAAGAAAAAAAAAGGATTTGGAAGATAATAAGCTCCTAAGATATAAATGAATATTGAAAAGAAATTGGAGAAATAGGAAGAAATTCAATTCCCAGTCTAGGTTAATACTGAAATATAACCCTTGTAATAAATGAATCATAAAAAGCTTTCAGTGTGTAGAAAATAGTAAAATACCATCTTCTGGATATTAACATGACCTTAGAGAAAATGGGTGAAAAAAATGAAATCCAGACTTTCCATTGGACATTTTCCAAGTGCAAAACAAAAGGGACTCATTTTTCTCATGAATCATGAAAGAAGTTCTGGCTATTAAGCTGGAGTTACTGTGTGGATCCTCGAATCTGTGGAATGCATACAAACACTCTCCTTGCCTTTTCAGGGTCACAGGAGTAACAACAACACAACAGCCCTGCCAAAACTGGAAAGAAGCTGTATAGCCCAGAAAGGTTTATCAACTGCATGGTCAAGTTCTCAAAGAAATATGAGAAAAACTGGGCTGTGACATACTGAAGGATGCTTCTAACCCTCTAGCCCAGAAACCTGCCTCTAACAGCAAATCCCTAATTTTGTTTAGTACCAGAACAGAACAATTCTGAAGTGACACCTCCGTATAATGTTCTCCCGATCTCCAACACTATGCAGGCTCAGGAGCTTCCTAAGTCAGAGGAAGTTTTGTGCCTCATTTAGGTTTATTTCTGGATGAAAATACCAGTGAGCTTTATTGCATGGGATGTATTTCTTTTGGTGTCATTACAGGAGGTGACAGAAAGCTGTCCTGTGAAATCAGTTGGAAAATCTTGTGTGACAATATTTCAAACTTTTGACCAAGTTATTCTACATGCATGCTTCTCTTTTAAAAGCCTGAGCAAACAAGCATGAGAGAGATTTTGCCATAATTTTAAATGATTGTTACTGGTACTATTTTCCTAGTTTCTCTCATGTTAAATAATTTAAATAACAGTGTCCAAACTCCTAAATCCACATTATCTTTAACCCATGGAGTACTAGAAGGAGGATAAGTATACTAGATGTAGCAAAGATTTGCTGTCTGTATATGAATGCAATAAGAAATCTTGATATTTTTTATTATCCTCCACTAGAACTGTTTGACCTCCATACAGTTTATGGCAGTAACTTGTAGGACAATAATTGAATGCTCTGTGCATGAGCAGAATACCTGTTGGATTTGAATTTGATTAACTAACTGTTGAGCAAGTAATAGAGTGGTACTTGGTGAATTAATAAACTGTTTATTGGTTAAGAATTAACCAAGAATTGTATCTTGAGAATACTATGCTACATAAAACATGATCTGAAAATAATTCATTTTTGATAGCAGCAAGTAATGCTCCTGAGTGTCTGTAGAAAGAGCTATCTTAATTAAACTCCAATGCACTAGGACAAAGACATTTTTGCTTTAGAAGTCATCTAGCAGCTTAGCAACCTGAAAACATTCCTATGTGCTTAGCTTTCACTGCAAAATACAGATTGTTGGTTAGCACAGGTCTTCAGGAACATGAGAAACCATTAAGCTTTACGTAAGCAGGTACCTTACTTTGTATTTATTTACTTCACACAAGCAGGTACCTTAGCAAATGGCAGACTCAGGCCATGGGCAGCATGTCTCCATCCAAAACAAAGGGATTTGTGAATTCACAGGGGTCATAGCCAGGTGTGACCTGAGGACTGGGTAGCCATGTGGTGATGACACCTTGCACATAGACACAGATGGCAAAGGATCTAAAATCAGACACAATAAGCAACTTAAAGAAAAGCATTTTGCATTGAGGAGGATGGGATGAAAGTTGTAGAAACCAAGAGAATGGAACCATCTGAAGTACTATTCCTTCTACATTCAAAAGAGGAAAAAGGGCAAAAAAGACCATGGAATTTAGTCACAGTGCTCAGTCAATCATCTCTTTTGCAGCTTTGGATAACCCACAACACCCTCAGTTTTTAGCTAGAGACCTGCCAGAAGGGAAGGTAATAAAGTGTGCTAGGCAAAAATGGAATATGTTGTTTATTAAACAGGAGATTTATTTTATATCCTTTCCATTGTTACACCTGTGATTTGACCTGTGCTCTCAAACACAAACAAATAAATAGGAAATATTAAATAAATATAAGCTTCCAAATGTCAACACTGTCTTCATCTGCAGCTTGTAAGTTCATGAATGTAATACTGTGCTTGAGCTAAAAATAATCAGAGTTTTGAAGTTTCTCTTCATTAGTTAATGCTTCCTTTGACCACCTCTCCACCTTTCAAATTTCACAGGGTTTGAAAATTGCCTGATGAGTTCATTGCAATTCAAGATAATGTTTCAAATTCCCCTTCCAACTACGAATTTTGTGGGTTGTTTTTAGATCTTGATGATATAAGCACAAGGGCCCTCTCAGCTCTCTGAAGTGCCTGTTTTAGGCAGCCAGACTCAATGGTCAAATGGCCGGCAATGGTGGTAACTGGAGTACTCTTCATGGCTGGTAGAGAAATCCCAAATGGGATACCCCTAACTTCATAATAAAACAATTCCTCTTCATGCTATTCGAGTACAGTAATTATTCCATTGACCAATTTAGAAGAGGCTTGACATTAAAACAGTGTCAGGAAAGTGTGCATCGTGCTAAGGTAAATAAGGGTAGTCCCTATGTCTGAGAGCTGTTGTTTCAGGCTTTTAGCAGACTTAGACAGACATTTCTGCATATTTTGACATCTGGGTCACAATCATAAAGTTTTTCAGCGCAAGTACAATAATTATAGCATTATATATAGATTTTCCAGCTCATCTCCATTCATTTTGTATCTCCCCCAGAGCAGAAAACCCTTCTTTCCACTATCTGGGCATTTCTCTAGTACAAGGAAGGTCATCAGCAGTTAGAGATGCCAGAGTAGCCAGCTGCTCTGTAGACCTTGCTCCCCGAGGCCTCACTACCAGAGACATTATCAATGGAACGGTGCAGACTAATAAACCTTGATTTTGGCAAATAGCCCAGGGGCAGCCAGCTGGGATGGGTTAAATCATCCTGAGGTTCTTTTAAGATACTCTGGGACCTGTGCAAGGCAGTGCACAGAACTGGGTTAATGGTTTTGGCCCCCAGTGAGTCCTTCCATCTCTCCTGTCTCTCACAGCAAGGGGAAATGCATGCCTCAACTAATAATAAACCAGTGCTGAGCATGTGGAGGACACCATGCCAAATATCAAACAGCTGGGGCTCTCTGGCCAGCCATCAGCTAGCTCAATCACATCATTGCCTGAAGTCTTCAAGAAAATAGGTAAAGATGAGTAAATAAGAAACTTTCCAATTAACAGAAAAAAAAAGTCTTTGAACATTTGTATAGAGCTTTTTTATTATTTATTATGGCATAGCTTTTATTTTCTAATAAACACAAATCTCTCATCATGTTTTTCACCAAAAAATGGGACTGAAAACATGAGAAATGCTTACAGGAGGAAGAAGGAATCTCTCCAAGAACACTTACATCTTTGTACCTCCAAAACAACTTAAAATACAGCATTGCTCTTGGCTGTCTTCCAGCATGGGTAAAAAAAAGGGCTATATTTCTCCTTAGAAAGTAGCAATCTTGACAACATTCTTACAATGTTGTATTTCATTATTTAGTTTAACAGGGAAAAATCTTGTCTGAGAAGAAATCAGGAGGTTTTATAAATGAAGAGCATACTACAGGAAGCAGAGTGAGACACTGTGTGCACAAAATCAGATCAACTTTTATTCCGATTAAGGAAGAATCCAGGCTTTGTATCTCCTGTGCATAACATATTTTAATTCAGATTATGTTAGTGGTTTTGTGCAAAACTTGTAGCTTAAAATTCTTGCTGCTAGAAAATTTCATCTGTAATTTCTGACAGCCTGCACCAAACGTTCACCTGCTAATATTTCAGAGCAATGAACCAAACACATAGCAATTTCACACACGCTCATACACAGAATCAACCCCACCATTCAGAAATTAAGTTGGCCCTTTTGGTATTTACAGTTCACCATCAGAACACTCTACTATGTGACTTTCTTTTACAATGCTTTCAAGCAAGATGTGGGTTTGCAAACACCAAGAACAGAAGATACATTCATTGTTTCAAGAAGTACCCATTTTTTCTCAAATTAAAGATAAAACCAAATGACGTCAGACAGACTTTGTTTCAAATTGTAATGAATCTTTATCCCATTTTTAGTGAAATTGCATTTCTTTGTAACTTTGGTAGGTTAGAATGTGTTATCCACATTAAGATGCTTCTTTTGCCTTACAATGTGCATTTTCACAGCTACGGTTCTGTCAATAGTTTTTTTTCAGAGGTTTGTATCAACTATAAAAATAAGTTCCAGGATAAAAATTGCCAGAGTGTTGGTTGTCAGTTCAATGATATATGCTAGTATTGTTCTTAATATATTTTTAGCACCTTTTTTAGAATATAAAAAAGAAACCTCAACCCAATCCTCCTTCACAAGCTTTGTTAAGCATTTTTTTACAAGGTGTCCAACTACAATCTCTAGTAGTGGGGCGATATAAAAATAACACAAAGACACTTGCAGCATCCAAATGTATTGGGGATAAAGGTATAGTTGTATTTGACATTCTACATACAATAAATGCAGCATAATTGAGCAATGGTCACTAATACTGTGTAATTATTTGACTGAAAAAAATCTTTGCATAAGTCTTTCCCAAGAGGCTGTCAAAGAAACTGTGCAGGCATAAGGTGAAAGACAAGGTCTTGTCATGATTGATACAGGTCAGAAGCTGGCCAAAGAGATGTAAATCCAAGAATAGGAACTAACAAACACTTTCCATCTGAGATGAATGGTGTAACTGGAGGTAATGTTGTTAATTATATTGAAAAGAGAGAGAATAGTGTTACAGCAAAACCCCCAAAAGACACAGAATTGATTGCCTGGAAAAAAATTTATATATATATATATATATAAAGAAGCATTTTAGAGGAACCAAACACAAAGAAAGCAGAAGAGCATAAGGGTGTCAGTGCTAACAAATCCCAAAAGAGTCTCTTTGCAAAGGACAGGCTGAATGGCTCATGCAGTAATGCTCATCTGGCAGTGTGGCACTGCATTCAAGTGGCCAGGGAAGCCAATTAAAGGTTAGCCTGGATAAGGGGTAAGACAAAATGGTATGGGAAAATTACTGCAAGTCTCTTAGAAAACTGAGACTCTCACCATATTCTGTATTAGTCACTCCATATTCCCCAAGAAATATAAAAGCACAGCAAAAATAGGGCAACGAGTATTTTGTATAAGAGTATAAGAACACTATAAAGTAGCTCATAGGAACCGTGGCTGAAGAAGCCTCAGATTGCTCACTGGGGAGAAGAGGCAGTTGTGTAGGAGCATTACAAAGCTCATGAATTTTATAGAGGAGGTAGGTGGACAGGAACTGTGAACTCTGTTCCATGGTACAAAACTGGGAAGCATTTAGTGACATAAATAAAGAGGTTGTAAATGAAGAACAGGTAGGTGGAAACAATCCTAATTGCATCAAGAATTATTCCCATGGAACTCCATGTTATGTAAAACTTAACTGAATTAAGATCTTATCAGAATTACAATATAAATAAAGAAAGAAATACAGACAAAACCACACAGAAAAATACATCATAAAAAGTGTTCAAAGTGATAGAACAGGAGGCAGGGTCATCTATTATTAAAGTTGCCTGACACTTCCTATTACAATACCCTGTTGTCAGTTGCTCTTAGCTTTGCCAATCATTAGCAGTTTGGACTGAAATTTTATACATCGAATATCTGCCTGAGGCTGAAATACTCTGGAAAATTTTAGTCTGAGCAATTCAGCTGCTGCTCAAATGGAGCCAGAGAGGAGTCCTTGGTTTTTTTATTTCATTATTCAAAAAAACTGGTGTTGTGTCTCAGCAGTTGTTGTAGCCCCTTCAGACTTCTGAAGGAAGATGCAATATTGCAGAGGTGAAAAGCCTTTGCATTATAGCAGTAACATTTGCCATTCTCTTTAAACTCTACCTGAAAATTCAGGCAAATTGTGCTTTTGACTAAAATGATATTCACTCACACTCTGAAAAATAGACCTATTTTTGGTTTTAATAGCTGAAATCACAAAGGATTACATCTTCCATGAATGTGCTGGCTTATGTTTGTGCCTCTGCTCAGCAAACAAGGAAAGAGTTAAAGCAGAAAGATCTCAGCTATTGTCAACATTTGAAATAATTTGTTCCAGCTTTCCATAGCTTGAAACCTAAAGTTGCCTTCTACTTTCTCTCTTCTTTTTGACTTCAGTCTGCAAAGTTTCCAGCTTAGCTGGTGAGGATGAACCTAACCTTGTGACATTTGCTGAGATCAGAGTGGTTAAATCAGAAGATTGTCTGAGCAGTCTGATTCTCCTGAAAGCCTGTCAGGTCTGGCACAGCTAATTGGGTCTTGCCTCATATGCTCTGCCTATGACTGTTCCAACAACAGAAGACAGCGAACAACAGAGCCAGCAAGCAGAATTTTCCCCAAGTTTTACTATTCTCATCTCTCTCCTCATTTATGGGGAAAAATATCTTTCATGATGATTCTAGGGGACGTTTGCAAAGTTCTGAAAGTTTCGCTTTTTTCACTTACTTGGCCATTTCATTTGAAACATCTCCTCCTCTCTGCAGGCCTTTTGAAGAGAAATTAACTTTTCAGACTACAATCTGCAGTAGGATACATCATGACCAGAATGTATCTAGTGCGCTCTGAACCAGCTGTTAGCTCACCACCTAACACCAGGGAGGCAGAAAACACCTTTTTAAGCTGCAAGTGAGGTCCAGGCAGATGATGGTAGATTTCTGCATGTACTCCATGGTCGAAGAGAGATCATGTCAGAGCTGATGACATCACCTACCCTCCCTTGCCCTTCTCTCCATCAGAAGAGGCTTATCTCTCCTTGTGTTCTACAACTGGCACAGGAAAAGACACTTTGGGAGCGTCTGGTGGGAGAGGAGAAAAGGAATGGTGACTGGCCATGACATTAGCTTGGTTGGCATGGCATGGATGGCTTAAAATCTGGATGTGGCCCATGTAGTTCGGCTGGATGAATTCACTAGAGTCAGTAGACTTGCTCGGGTTTTTTTCACAGCAGCTGAACTGGTTAGCTCTGCAGGATATTTTCTCCCCTATACTACAGCTGTATTCAGGGGAGCTTAGAGAAGAGTCTTTTATCACCTGGTACTGCCAATGACCGCTTTGTCCTTCAGAGTGTGCTGAAGCGGCCGCAGGACAGTTTTGAGTTTTGTGGGGCTGCAGTACTTAATACAGGCTGCTAATGGGCCACGTGCCCTGCTGCCCTGCTCTGCGTAATGCCAGCTCTTAACCACTTCTGCCTTGCCAGTGAATTTTTGGCCTTTGACATTTTAGGCAGCTTTATAGCTCATTTGCACTGCTAAAATGGGACAGAGAGATCAGGTTAGGAAAGGTCCTTTCTAAGCCTAGCATAAGGACTTTTAACTTAACCAATAAATTTGTTATTCAGAGAGGTTTCCCACTGGCTCCTTTGGTCTCTGGGTTCCAGCACTGAGAGGATTTATGTTTCACACCATGTATTGTAGTTCCAGATATTTAAATCAAGAACATACTTGTCTGAGCTTCACAGGAAAGTATACTACTTCAGATAGAATTATGGCCAGCATCTTTATGTTTTGTTGTCACTTAAACATTAAACAGATCCATGCTGCCTTGTATAATTCTAAAACCAGTCAGGTTTCTCAGATTAAATGCCAGTCTCACATTATGAAATAGGTTGTGTTCCTAAGAACTAAATCACAAAATAACTATGGTGCTAGGCCAGGAATTCATGTGTTTTAACCTTGCACCCACCTTTTCCAGCATTTCTAGATTACAGGTTTTATGTTATCATGAACAGTCATGGTCATGGTTCCCCTCCAAACATGAACTGATGTCATTCTGAATCACAGATGAGGTATAGCCCATCCATTAAAAAAATACTCAATGTGGCAGAAGTAATGGAAAACCCTTCCCACTTTATTTGCCACTTGTCTGAATCTTTTTCCCTAGGGCTTGTTAAATTTCAACAGAATTCTCTGTCATGTTGTGAACTGAATATGAAAAAGCAAAGTGACCAAATTGTTACTCAGCAAAGCTAAAATGAATAGTAACACTGATTCTGAAGATCAGCAAACCACAACTTATTAGAATGATTTTATAGGAAAAAAAAAAGGTAGGAAAGAAAAAGGCCTCTTCAGGAGAGAAAAAATCTCATAGATCTTA